>JAAOOA010001476.1:5000-25000 GCA_012861695.1 Trematomus loennbergii
GATACAGGGTCCACGATTGATAAAGTCAGACTGAAGCACTGTTTTATGCACCGGTCAATCCTCGGTTTGAATTCAGAGCTGAATCCCAGGTCAAATGTACGTTAGAGGGTCTCTAGCATGTGTTCTCTAGCATGTGTTCTCATCAGTGTTCTCTATCATGTGTTCTCTTCAGTGATTGTGATGTTTTTTTTAATGTTTTTTCCCCTGCATCTTGTCTTAGATATTTGTCTTAGTCTGATGTTACAAATGGAGCTGCTGTGAAGCAAGAAAAATTACTCGATCTGACAATAAAGTATTATCGTATAGTATCGTAGCCCATCTCTTCAACCATGCTTTGAGGGTGTGTGCTTTATGCTGGGTTATGATAACTCATAGGGTTAATTCATGGATATATTGATGGCCTATACTCGTTATCTAGCCGCTTCATTTTGGTCTCAAAGTGCATCAGATAGCAGCATTTAAGTTTAAATGCTAAATGTATCTTACATTTTCCCGTATAGGCTGAACTATTTCTATAAATGTTCGTATTGTGATATATATTGCAGCAAAGGACATATTTTTCTAATATGTTGCAGCCTTAAACCAGAGGCTACACAGGATGGTATCACAACGTGGAATTCAAAGCAGTGCTCGACTTAATTTAATAGTGGAAGAACTAATAAAGTGCATGTGGAAGTTTTGGATACTTTTGATATCCTTGATACTTGAATACCAGATCATCATTTGAGCATTTGAACTGTGTCATTCTCTTTTGTGTGTCTAGTCTCTTACATATGTATGTGCTATGATGGTGGTTTAATTAGTGAGTCTAGGGTTCACAATTACCCTTGAAAACTCTTAGTTATCAGACTGACTAGTTGTTGGTCGGTCTAAAAAGTTTTTTATCTTGATAACTTTCCTCGCAGATGAACATGGTGGCCAAATGCATAACAAGAAGGTTACTTGTACCATCAACAAATAAGGTTAGCCTATCAAATCAGTGGACTTGTGGTCTGAACAGATAGTCCTGAGATGGAGCCAAACTCCTGGCCAACATGGCAGGTGGCCTATGTATTATTTCTTGCTGTTAAAATAGCTTTAAGTATCTTGTCGTTCACAGTGAGTGTGTGTAACCACTAGATATGAATCAGTCACACAGCTCTGTGAGGCTGTACTTCCATATCTCAGTGATCTGTGTTTGAGGACACGACGTGTCTTTGGCTCCATTTCCTCTCACATTTCCTCAAAAGATGTGACACCGGCACAAACTGTACCGTATATTTAACTGTTTCTCAGTTTTCTGCTCTTAGTTGAATTGGTACAAATCCTGACTCATAACTGCAGCTTTAAAAGTAGATGTGCTATTCCCTCAGGCTAGTACCAAGTCTTTCCTGTTGATGGATTATAATGAAATCTAACACAGAGGATTGACATTCATATATATCACAAATATGAAGCTCCTAAATAGTTCAATCTGATCTGATGAAAATATTGAAATGTATTAAATAAAAAGACCAAAAGTAGAATATATCTGTGTCCGTATCAGACCTTCCCTCTCATCCATGTTTTCGTAACATCCCGACTGGATTACTGCAACAGCATTCTCTATGATTCACCTACATCCTCAATGAACTTCAATATGTCCAAAACTCCGCTGCCCGCATGCTCACCTCCACCCGACGCTCCGACCACATCACCCCTATCCTCCAGGACCTCCACTGGCTCCCACCAAACACCGCATTGACTTCAAAATATTACTACTCACCCAAAACCATCAACAACCTCGCCCCCCCCCCCCCCCTTACCTCAGTGACCTCATCCAACCAAACTCTGGTCATCAACCCCCCCCCACTTTACTCACACTTGGATTAGGACTACTGTTTCTGTTTTTTGTTTTCTTTGTACTGTTTCTGTTTCTGTTTTATGCCAAAAGTGATAGCGCGATCAAATTAAATGTACTATTATTATGTCTATCGGTTACACACTCACTGTGTATGACACAATACTTAAAGCTTTAAAGCAATACAGTTTTAAATATGTATTCATACAATAATGGAGAATGGAGAGAAAGGCATGGGAGGGTTAGGCATGTCATGTGTGTCACTGTAGCTCCAGTTGACTGCCTGCCTTTTAAATATTTCATCTTTAGAGCGTGAAGGAAGGTAGAATTAGAGGTGACAATCAAAACAAATGGACTTATATTATATACAAACAGTTTTAGGTGACAGTATTGAACAGAGAACAGAAAAGAGAGCATTACATATTCCAAAGTTATATTCCAAAAAAGAATATGGAAGAACAGAACATGCTTTAAGTCATGGTGTAAAAACATGGTTATTGAACTGCATTGGAATGGTTCAAAGGGGTTATTTATTGCTAATTAATATTATATATATATAAATGAAAATGTATATCTCTCTCTGTCTTTGTATTTTCTGATCAAATTCAGATGTTTTATTATGAACACTCATGAGTGTTGTGCAAACTCTGACACAACTTCATAAGATCTGTATCAACCCTCAGCCTCAGCGTCTCATTGGTGGACCGACACATGTGACATCTTTATTTCATCATCAGTGGAAACTTTGAAGGGTTAGGATTATCAAGTCATCTTTGGTTTTTGACTGAGCCACGCTATACTTACTTACTTTCCCTGAATGTGTACTTCTCTATATTGTTATTTCCTTTTATTTTAAATACTATGAGCATGCACCAAAGTGTGTGGATGTTAGTTTCTCTGAGCAGCTTGCACCTTGCATGGCAGCTTCTGCTCTCTAGGAATGGCTGTAAATGTGTTAATGCTACTCTGAGAGGGTGCAGACTGGATAAGCGTTATAGAAATGCAGTCCATTTTCCATGTTTTACACCTTGACCTAAAACTATCTGTTCTGACTTTCTGGCAGGTGGCCTGTGCATTATTAACCTGCTGTGTTTCATTAAAGCATCATTAAAAACAATAGTGTTACGTGCCGTGTTGTGTGTGTGTGTGTGTGTGTGTGTGTGTGTGTGTGTGTGTGTGTGTGTGTGTGTGTGTGTGTGTGTGTGTGTGTGTGTGTGTGTGTGTGTGTGTGTGTGTGTGTGTGTGTGTGTGTGTGTGTGTGTGTGTGTGTGTGGGGGGGGGTCCTTCTCAGGTCGATTAAATGGAATCCCTGCGTCCCTCACTTGCGTCGTTTCCCTGCGTTTAGTCCCTCCCACCAGGGAAGCATGGAGAGACGCAAGGAAACCACGAGAAGCAGGGAAATTAGTTTTAAGAGCAATGGGACGTCCTTTCCTCCGGAGCGTCACGTGAAGCGACGTCCGTTTGTGATGACTCCGCAGTGCGCACAGCTGTTCGTCTGACAGCAGCTCTGTCCCCGTTATTTTCCCCCGCCTCTGTTAGTACACATTTACTGACACAAACATTTGTATCATCTGTTGTAGACCCAAATACATTAAATAAAAATAAGAACTCATTCTCAAAAAAGATAAACGCCATTCTTAAAATGTATAAACGAACAATAGTTGGATTAATATTGATTAGAGTGCACAATAAATAAAATAATTCAGAGAAGAAAAAGAGATATGTTATCTATCAAAACCCAGTTAGATTAACATTCATTGCATTGAATTGCACACTTTGTTTGTGTGGATATGTAGCAAGTTAACATGTTAAATAGCACTTAATGACTGACTGAATGGAAATGACAATAAATGAAAATGTAAACCGAAAAAAGCGATCATGAAAATCTTTCCAATAAATGAATAAAATAATTTTTGACCACTTTGTTGTTCAGATATCACATATTTGTAACTGAATGATGCATTCATTGAAACAAAACACAGTATAAACTGAGGAGTGAGTCGCGTGAGTTTCATGTATTTTCTTCACTCCGCTGGGAAACTGCTCTCATGTCAAGAAGCATCAGATCAGTGCATGCGCTGCATCGTCCAATCAGTGAGCGATACACAGTAAGGGGGGGGGAGAGTATCTGAGGATTTCACCGGAGGATGGTCTGGTGGTTCCTCGGTTATCGCTCCTCCATTATCGCTCCTCGCTCCTCGATCCTCGGTCCTCCGGCAGAAATAAGAGTCATGGGACGCTACTCAAGATGGCGCAGACAAATCAACTTCCGGTGATACAGAGGACCGAGGACCGAGGAAATGAAAATAGTCGACCTGAGAAGGACCCCAAGTGTGTCTCTCTCCCTCTCCCCCAGATTGTCTCGCTCCAGGTGCAGCCTCTCCCTCAGGTGCTCCCAATCCCCAATCAGGGCCTCCATAAAGGACCTGAGGAAGGCTGCAGTCTCTGGCTGTTTCTCAATGTCGAGTATACCTGCTGCAGAGCCACTATTTCAAGTACGTCATCGAGTGGCGCTGAATGCTGGGCATTTAACATGCATTTAAACAGTCCTTCGGCGCCACTCGATGACGTAGTATACTTGAAATAGTGGTTCTGCAGCAGGTTTACTCGACATTGAGAAACGGCCCGTCTCTCCTCCTCCTCCGGCTGTGTGTGCAGCGTGTAGTGTAGTGTAGTGTAGTGTAGTGTAGTGTAGTGTAGTGTAGTGTAGTGTGGTGTCTCTGTCTCTGGGTGAGGCCTACTAGTTTAACCTGTGTTTTGTTAATTGTTAGGAGATGTGCTCCGGTGTATCTTTGTGTATTGTTTTACTTTGGTCACTTTCTTTTAGGAGAAAGTTGTTCTTAGTTTACCTTAAGTTTACTTCACCTTCAGCAATCAGTTTCCTCTTTTCTCTCTCTCCGGGTTATTTGATATGTTGTTACTCCCCTTTGTACCCTAGTCCAGGAGGGAACGTAACAAATAGCAACAGTGGAGCTTTAAGTGTCTTATTGTATATAGTGAGTGCGTGTAACCAATAGATATGAATCAGAGTCACCAGTGCTATAACTCTGTGAGGCTGGACTTCCATATCTCAGTGATCTGTGTTTGAGGACAGCCTCAGTGCTTTTGGCTCCTCTCACTTTTCCCGAAAGACGTCCTGAAACCACCAAAAACTCCCCGAAGTGAACCAACCCTTTAAAACCTTGAGGATGACATTCCTTTTGCTCCAAATTACACATTTCTTCAATTCAATAACTTTGTGAATGAAATGTTTTAATATACGTTTAAATATGAAAAGCTCTCTTTGAAATAATAACATTGTATTATTATAATTATTATAATCAGAAATCACTGTGACCCAATCCGCAGTGCGCACGTGCGAGATGGTCCGCCATATTGGACAACTCCATACGGCAACCCAATTAGGACATTTGACGTCTAGACGGCTGCCCGATTTGCATTGCGCATGCGCGAGTCATAAACGACTCAAATATCTATACAAAAATCTTTTATGTAATTTTATTTAATTTTAAATAAATTGAAAGATATTCACAGTTAATGCAATTATATATAAATGATTAATGCCATACATATTGCATACATTCACACAGTCAATATTTCTTCAGTATGATAGCTGTCTAACAGAAGTAAAATCCATTTCTCACTTATTCTAAGAATGTACTTAACCCACTAAAAGGACCCAATAAAAGGAGTTGTTAAATAATAGGGAAGTCACGTTGTAATCACAATAACTCATCTCTCTCGTTCAGATTCATGTTGTCGGGTTTTTTGAGTTTTTCTTTTTTTGCTTTGCCAAACGCCACTGTGTCAAGTGTCCTATTTGGGTTGCCGTATGTAGCTGTCCAATATGGACCATCTCGCACATGCGCAATGCGGATCGGGTAGGGATGCGCGGATCGGGTAGGGATGCGGATTGGGTAGGGATGCGGATCGGGTAGGGATGCGGATCGGGTAGGGAGATGCGGATCGGGTAGGGATGCGGATCGGGTAGGGAGATGCGGATCGGGTAGGGATGCGGATCGGGTAGGGATGCGGATCGGGTAGGGATGCGGATCGGGTAGGGAGATGCGGATCGGGTAGGGATGCGGATCGGGTAGGGATGCGGATCGGGTAGGGATGCGGATCGGGTAGGGATACGGATCGGGTAGTGATGGATCGGGTAGGGATACGGATCGGGTAGGGATGCGGATCGGGTAGGGATGCGGATCGGGTAGGGATGCGGATCGGGTAGGGAGATGCGGATCGGGTAGGGATGCGGATCGGGTAGGGATGCGGATCGGGTAGGGATGCGGATCGGGTAGGGATGCGGATCGGGTAGGGATACGGATCGGTAGTGATGTGGATCGGGTAGGGATGCGGATCGGGTAGGGATGCGGATCGGGTAGGGATGCGGATCGGGTAGGGATGCGGATCGGGTAGGGATGCAGATCGGGTTGTCACAATCACAATCAAAGCAGCAAGAACTGGCTTCCAGGTTTTATTGGTTATTTGTAAGCTTTATTATACAGATACTTGATTACTGATAGATATACACCAAGGTATGAGAACAGTTTATATAACACTGCAGATACAACAAAATAAATGCATACAATCTAATAATAATCTAACATTTTTACATGTAATCATTTGATTTGAATAAAACATGAGTATAATAACACACAATTAAAAACACAATTTAAAAACATTTAATGTAAAAGCGATGGTTAATGGTTGACTGACTTTTTAACTATATATATAAAAACACGGTGCAGCCCAAAGCAGTGATCCTATAATCACATGTCTCTACAAGAATAGCAAGATATATATATATACATATATATACACATATATTTTACAATATAAATAATATCTTCATACAAAACTAAATATATGTTTATATAATAATAATAATAATAATAATAATAATAATAATTGTAATAAAGAATAGGTACTTTCAATATTCAAATCCTTTTTTTTCAGTATTATTGAGTATTTATATTTGTGGGTATATATACTATCTTAAGTGTCATCTTTTGTAATTTTAAATGATACTCTGTGTGAAAGAGGACGAGGACAGAGGGAAGTGAAATGAACAGATTAAGTGTCCCGTGTCCTCAGGGTCACAGTGACTACAGCAACACAGAGCATCAGCAGCAGAACACTGAGCGCTGAGCATCTCACTGCGTAGAAGGTGGAGTGAACCCCAAAGGGGTCTCTGTGCTTCAGGAGGGTCTTGGTTGAAAACAGACACTGCTTTCCATCAGCAACTGCACACCAATACTCCCCTGTGTCTTGCAGAGAGAGATTAGAAATGCCCAGTCTCCCATCAGGGTACTTGCGCACATCGCTCTGGTTCAGTTTAGGATTTACTATAAGGTTCTTCCTTTGGTTCGGTTCGACTTAAAGAACCAAAGAGGAGACTGATCCTTTTCCCAATCTTTGCATCTGAGAGTGACTTCTTCTCCCTCTGAGAAGAGCTCTACAGCAGGGGGGGGGAATTTGGGGCACACAAACAGCTCATATGTTTTCACAGTACGAAAGGTTTACAAGAGTACACACCTGAGTGATTTAACGTTACAGATGTCAACACCAGAGAGTAGTTTGGTCCCCTGAAGACCCAGTGAAGTTTGGCTGTACTTTGTCACCGTTGTAGAATGTAGTCGTCCAATATGGAGGCTTCTCTTCACTGAGATCAGTGACAGGGCACTGCAACACAACCCTGTCTTCCACTGAGCGATACATCCACTCTGTGTTCAGCAGAAACTGTGCAGGGTTACTGCTGACACACTGCTGTTGGTCATCAGCAGACAGTTGTACACATTGAGGTCAGTTGTTGACATGTGGATATACGTAGAGCTGATGTCTTTTCACCACTTGGTATCTTCCTCTATCATTGTCCATCACTGATGCCGTATCGTCCCCAAAAACTCTGGTCCATATTTCTTGTTCAGATCGTTTGTCCCGTTTGAGCCACTGGACATCCAGGTGGTCAGCTGCTCCACGACAAGGCAGGTCTATTGAATTTCCAAGTTCTGGTATTCATATCTGATCCTATGCATTGAACTACAAACGGTAATCGTTGTGTTTCTCTCATGAGTCACTTGGCCCTCAGTCCAGCACTCCTCTTGGTACAGGCCGGAGTCTGGACGGGTCAGGTTCTGGATCATGTAGGTAGAAGTATCGGCCGTGCTGACGAGTCGTTGTTTCAGGTCTTCAGGCACTGAGGAGTTCTGGGCCAGAGGTCAGAGGTGTTCCACAGGACCAGCTTCTCCTCACCAACAGATCTGGAGATCAGGCAGGAGCCGGCCTCCTCTGGGAGCTCGAAGGTGAAAAGTCGCTCTCCTTTTGGATGACGATGAGTTCTTCAGCGTGAATGTTGCTGATGAGAGCAACAGCAGCACGGAGAGCTCTGAGACTGCAGCCATTCTGCTCGGAGGTTTCCTCGTGAGTGTTGTGCAAACACTGACACCGCTCACTAATAAGATCTGTGTCAACCGTCAGCATCAGCGTCTCATTGGTGGTCCGATAAACGTGACTTCTTTATCTCAACTTCATTAGAAATGTTGAAGCGTTAGCATTAGGGTTATCAAGTCATCTTTGTCTTTTGGACTTCGTCAAAACCATGCTGTAGGAGTTTGAACTTTTGATCTGAACGTTTTGATCTCTTGAGTTTGAGAGAGAGTATGTCTCTTTCAGAAAAAGTCTTTCAGAAACTTCTCAATCCTCCTTAGCAACGGTCTGTCCAGCAACTGAGAACTATCAGACCTCTGGAATGCTCAAATGACCAATCAGAATCGAGTATTCAACTTAGCATTGTAATACAAAACTACTCAGGACATTTCTATCCTGCGAAAAGTTTCTCAAAGTTGTAGGGATTTGATCAGCTCGAACTGACGTTAGTTATGCTCAACTAAATGTTTCAGTAAAGTATGTTTAAATAAAGCCATATAGAGAAGTGAAGGAGAAGGAATAAAACTCCATCTTTGCATCACTAACAACGAAGAGACGGGAAACAAACAAAACACTGAACTTCACCCTGCGGGAGGGAGAACAAGAAGAAACTGAATCTAAAGAAAGAGATTGTGAGGCAGCAGCGGTGATTAAATGTTGAATCTGTTTGCAGCCTGAAAGCATTTCATTATACAGAAACAATCAGACATCTTCCTCTCATCTGCATAACCCTCCATTATAATGTCTGTCTGTTTGTTTCACTGGAAAAGGTTCAAGTAAATGTCTGTTTGAGTGTTTAAACCTCCGTGTTCATGACAATATATATTTAGTTTGTTAACATTCAGGTTATCCAGATGTCTGTAAGCCCTGCTCTGTCCGGACACGATGACCTACTATTAAGGGGCTTTTCCCCCAAAGATATTCCACATTTTCCTCTGCTGTAAACATGCAGCATTTACAACAGTTTCTCTTCTGCTAAACAGCTTAAATGAGTAAAGTTTAAACACCTGAATCATCCTCAGAACAGTTTGTTTTCTCAGCTGGAGGTAAAACTCTCTCCGTCCGTCAGTAATATTTCATAAAGTACTTCAATTCACCTATATCGCCATAGCAACCTGAGCCCATTTTTTAATTGCAGCCTGAGGCCAGTCTGCATCCCTTTCATCTTCCACACACACACACACACACACACACACACACACACACACACACACACACACACACACACACACACACAACACACACACACACACACACACACACACACACACTGTATGCATCCCTGCTGACTGAGACACATACAAATGAACTTCTCTGTGTTTTTACCACACATACAAAAGACACACACACACACACACACACAGACACACACACACACAGACACACACACACACACACCACACACACACACACACACACACACACCACAAAACACACACATACACTCACTCACACACATGAACACAAAGACACACTGTATGCATCCCTGCTGACTAAGACACATACAAATGCACTTCTCTGTGTTCTTACACACACACACACACACACACACATACACATACACACACACACACACACACCACACACACACACACACACACACACACACACACACACACACACACACACACTCTCTGTCTCCGGGTGGTACGGATTGATGTCAGTCTTCGCTCTGTATGTCTAAGGTTCATATCTGGTTCATGAGTGTCAGTCAGTTAGTCTCTCTGTGACTTTCTCTCTTCTCCACGGCAGCTTAAGGTTCACAGTTTATCACAACGTAAATGCCAGGAGACCAAAAAAAGGGCACGATATACATTTCACAGGTAAATGGGAGTCCTGAGAGCGACAAGAGTGAGTTGCTGTTGGAACTGATAAGGAAGAAAGGTGTGAAATCTCCTCTTGCTACACGATGAAAGGTTTGATGGTTTGCTGCTGCTGGGATCTCATGTTTAGAAGACAGGAGCTTTCACCAGCTAAACCACAGCAGCTGAAAGACGGGTCTCTTTATGTCAGATCAAAGCATCACGACAGCAAGTTGGATATAAGAGGCCCTGTTATGCTTTAGGGGGTTTTTCCTGTTGCGTTTTAAAGGATGTTGTACATGCAATAAAGTCATCTCATCTAAGGGTCTCCAAAGGCTACATCTGAGAGTTTGTGACATTGCTTTGAAACACTCCAACACATTGTACGTGATAGGCTAAGGGCGGGACATCTCTGAGCAGTAGACCAATCACACAGAGCCGACCAGCTAACCAATCAGAGCGACTGGGCTCTGGTTTCAGACAGAGGGTGAAAAGAGGTGCTGCAGCACAGAGAAAAATAAAGAGCTTTTTGAACATTAAACATGGAGACGTACTGATATACACCTGAACATCAGCAGGAGAGGACTCTTTAAAGTAGAGACACTACATACTGATATACACCTGAACATCATCAGGAGGGACTCTTTAAAGTAGAGACCTACATACTGATATACACCTGAACATCAGCAGGAGAGGACTCTTTAAAGTAGAGACACTACATACTGATATACACCTGAACATCAGCAGGAGAGGACTCTTTAAAGTAGAGACACTACATACTGATATACACCTGAACATCAGCAGGAGAGGACTCTTTAAAGTAGAGACACTACATACTGATATACACCTGAACTCAGCAGGAGAGGACTCTTTAAAGTAGAGACACTACATACTGATATACACCTGAACATCAGCAGGAGAGGACTCTTTAAAGTAGAGACACTACATACTGATATACACCTGAACATCAGCAGGAGAGGACTCTTTAAGTAGAGACACTACATACTGATATACACCTGAACATCAGCAGGAGAGGACTCTTTAAAGACACTACATACTGATATACACCTGAACATCAGCAGGAGAGGACTCTTTAAAGACACTACATACTGATATACACCTGAACATCAGCAGGAGAGGACTCTTTAAAGACACTACATACTGATATACACCTGAACATCAGCAGGAGAGGACTCTTTAAAGTGGAGACACTACATACTGATATACACCTGAACATCAGCAGGAGAGGACTCTTTAAAGCAGAGACACTACATACTGATATACACCTGAACATCAGCAGGAGGACTTTTTAAAGTAGAGACACAACATACTGATATACCCTGAACATCAGCAGAGAGGACTCTTTAAAGCAGAGACACTACATACTGATATACACCTGAACATCAGCAGGAGAGGACTTTTTAAAGTAGAGACACAACATACTGATATACACCTGAACATCAGCAGGAGAGGACTCTTTAAAGTAGAGACACTACATACTGATATACACCTGAACATCAGCAGGAGAGGACTTTTTAAAGTAGAGACACAACATACTGATATACACTGAACATTAGCAGGAGAGGACTCTTTAAATTAGAGACACTACATACTGAATACACCTGAACATCAGCAGGAGAGGACTCTTTAAAGTAGAGACACTACATACTGATATACACCTGAACATCAGCAGGAGAGGACTCTTTAAAAGAAGAGCACTACATACTGATATACACCTGAACATCAGCAGGAGAGGACTCTTTAAAGTAGAGACACTACATACTGATATACACCTGAACATCAGCAGGAGAGGACTCTTTAAAGTAGAGACCCTACATACTGATATACACCTGAACATCAGCAGGGAGGACTCTTTAAAGTAGAGACACTACATACTGATATACACCTGAACATCAGCAGGAGAGGACTTTTTAAAGTAGAGACCAACATACTGATATACACCTGAACATCAGCAGGAGAGGACTCTTTAAAGTAGAGACACTACATACTGATATACACCTGAACATCAGCAGGAGAGGACTCTTTAAAGTAGAGACACTACATACTGATATACACCTGAACATCAGCAGGAGAGGACTTTTTAAAGTAGAGACACAACATACTGATATACACCTGAACATCAGCAGGAGAGGACTCTTTAAAGTAGAGACACTACATACTGATATACACCTGAACATCAGCAGGAGAGGACTCTTTAAAGTAGAGACATTACATACTGATATACACCTGAACATCAGCAGGAGAGGACTCTTTAAAGACACTACATACTGATATACACCTGAACATCAGCAGAGAGGACTCTTTAAAGACACTACATACTGATATACACCTGACATCAGCAGGAGAGGACTCTTTAAAGACACTACATACTGATATACACCTGAACATCAGCAGGAGAGGACTCTTTAAAGTGGAGACACTACATACTGATATACACCTGAACATCAGCAGGAGAGGACTCTTTAAGTAGAGACTACATACTGATATACACCTGAACATCAGCAGGAGAGGACTTTTTAAAGTAGAGACACAACATACTGATATACACCTGAACATCAGCAGGAGAGACTCTTTAAAGTAGAGACACTACATACTGATATGGACCTGAACATCAGCAGGAGAGGACTCTTTAAAGACACTACATACTGATATACACCTGAACATCAGCAGGAGAGGACTTTTTAAAGTAGAGACACTACATACTGATATACACCTGAACATCAGCAGGAGAGGACTCTTTAAAGTAGAGACACTACATACTGATATGGACCTGAACATCAGCAGGAGAGGACTCTTTAAAGACACTACATACTGATATACACCTGACATCAGCAGAGAGGACTCTTTAAATTAGAGACACTACATACTGATATACACCTGGACATCAGCAGGAGAGGACTCTTTAAAGTAGAGACACTACATACTGATATACACCTGAACATCAGCAGGAGAGGACTCTTTAAAATAGAGACACTACATACTGATATACACCTGAACATCAGCAGGACAGGACTCTTTAAAGAGAGACACTACATACTGATATACACCTGAACTATTCAAATAGTTAATTAAGGAGTACCACAGCAAAGCAGTCCAGTAAACGAGCATAACACACAACACACACACACACACACACACACACCACACACACACACACATACACACACACACACACACACACACACACACACACACACACACACACACACACACACACACACACACACCTGCTACTGGCCATATGTAATGCTATTAACCACACCTGTGTTAAAAACCCCTCTGTGAAAGAGGCGTGTAACGGAGCTGCTGATGTCTCCTCTCGTCACATCAAACAACATGTTTTCCTCCTGCAGGTGCTGAAAAGAAAAAAGCTTCTTCACAACAAACCTCTGCATATTTCATCAGATGCACTTTGAAAACCTGCGAGCCAAACATGAACCTCTAACTCTGAGTTTATGTCCATGAAAAATGCTGTCTTCAGAAGATATGTGAGCTTACGCTGCAGCTCAAAGCCTTGCTGTCAAATACATGAAAAGCTCTTTGAAAATACCACAAGTTAACAATAAAAAGTTGCATTTTTGCTCATCGAAGTATTGTTTCACTAACGGAAGCATCTGAACGGGTTGAGTTACATTGTCCTTATAATAATACATCAAACTAAGGAAAACTATACATGTCGTCAGGTATGATTCAAGTGTTTTATGAGAAGACAAAGCATGGATTTCATTTTTTTAACCATATATTAAGATTTTCCAAAAATGGGCTTTTGGATGTTTTTAAAGTATACTTGATTTTTAATGTGTGTCTTCTTAAGTTGGAGTTGAAACAAAAGTGTGATATCAATCCAACGTCTGTGCGTTCACTTCTAAAGCTCACGTTTTATCCCACTGTAAGATGTTTTTTTAATATAACACTTTTACTGTGACGTCCAGACGGCAGGAAACCACTTCACCTGTTCTGTGTTGGTTACAATAATGTTGAGAATCTGCAATTTTGAAGAGAAATTAATCAGTGGTTGTCTTTAAAGCTATACATTATTCAGATACACACCACACACACACACACACACACCACACACACACACACACACACACACACACACACACACACACACACACACACACACACACACACACACACACACACACACACCACACACACACACATACACACACACACCCACACACACACACACACACACACGTCCGGCCCAAGGCTTGTGGGACCTCCAATACACACACACACAAGGACACACACACAGACACACGACACACACATGACCACACATGGACACACACACACACACACACACACACACACCACACACACACACACACACACACACACACACACACACACTTTTAACAAGACAAGACAAAGGGAGACTCCATTGTTTGACAGGCAAAGTGAACAGGGTGACTCACACACACACACACACCCACACCCACACACACACACACACACACACACACACACACACACACACACACACACACACACACACACACACACACACACACACACACCACACACCTTTAACGAGACAAGACAAAGGGTGACTCCATCGTTGCTCTGTCTCAAACCAGTGGAGCACAAAGCATCATGGGAAATCAATATGCATATCTAGCAATACGTTTATTTCTCGTACAGTTAGTACAAAGGGAAAGGAGCTTTTTAAAGTATTTAAGGACCATGTAGTTACAAAACTGGGTGCACGTGTTTGTCAAAAAGTGGGAAATATAAGGATCCAACGTGAGAAGGTCTTCTGAGTCAAGGAAGAAGAGGAGCTGCGTCTGCCGGGAGAAACGGGCGACATCAAATCATTAAAAAAGTTCAGAGAGGAAGAGAGAGAGGAAGAGAGAGGGAAAGAGAGAGAGAGGAAGAGAGAGAGGAAGAGAGAGGAAAGAGAGAGAGGAAGAGAGAGAGGAAGAGAGAGAGGAAGAGCGAGAGGAAGAGAGAGAGGAAGAGAGAGAGAGAGAGAGGAAGAGAGAGAGGAAGAGAGAGGGAAAGAGAGAGAGAGGAAGAGAGAGAGGAAGAGAGAGAGGAAGAGCGAGAGGAAAAGAAGAGGAAGAGAGGAGAGAGAGAGGGAGGTTTCACCTTGAAGGAAAAAGAAGAGAAAGAAAAAGAGATGAGGAGAGCAGGGTTGCTGCCTAATGAGGACACACACACCACACACACACACACACCACACACACACACACACACACACACACACACACACACACCACACACACACACACACACACAGTGACACAGCACAATTGCAACTTGCTGCTGCTTTGTTTTCCTGCCACAAGCAGTTCAGATGCTTTGTCAAAGCACCAAGGCAGCGATCTCAAGGTCAACAAGGTGTGTGTGTGTGTGTGTGTGTGTGTGTGTGTGTGTGTGTGTGTGTGTGTGTGTGTGTGTGTGTGTGTGTGTGTGTGTGTGTGTGTGTGTGTGTGTGTGTGTGTGTGTGTGTGTGTGTACTGAAAGGCTTCTCCTGTCGCAGGAATAATTTTAAGTAGTTCAACAAAACTGTTAAAACATTGACAGGGCCGTCTCCGTTGTGATTGGTCAACGGCTTAGAGATGTCCCGCCCCGAATAGAGTGTTACCTAGTGATGTCACAATGTTCTGGAAGTAAACAAAGGATTCCAAGTGTGTGGGGAGAGGACATGTGGGGTTGTAGAGCATGCACTAAAACCTCTATCAAACACTACAAGAAAGGGCCTCCTTAAGGTCTTCCCTCCCCCAGTGATGATTTGACGCTTATCCGAATATCTCCAGCTGCTCTTGATGGTAAATATATTTTCCAGGGATCTAAATCTTCCAGTTTCGGTGTCAGTCCCCCCGGAACAAATGCCTCATTTACATTTCCCATTTCCATATCTCTTTCACGTCCATTTGCACTAATCTACATATGAGTCTCCATTAGTGAGATAAGAAATATAATTGCAGCCGTCTTGTTTTTTTTCCTGCTTTCGCTGCACATTTTCTGTCTGCTTCAGCCTCAGTGTTTCCTGCAGCTGTTTCCATCAAACAAGACTCCAATAAAACCCAACGCACACACACACACACCTGCTCAAAAGCAAACAACACACACACACACACCTGCTCAAAAGCAAACATCACACACAGTTAGAGACGAAGCTAGTGAACGCTTCTGAGAGGACTCAGATATCGCCCTAAAAAGCTCAAAAAGAGACTTTGGACTTACATTAATCCTCTGGACGCCAAATCCACTCAGGATCAATGATAATGTTTCTATATTACTGTTGAATGTGAAAATGTAGTTGTCTGTCATCAGGTTTACGAACAAGGTCCTGAACTTGGTGAAATTGTGTTAAATTGGTTAAAACCATCCGGTACATAATACGCTCAGCAGCAAACATCAGACACACACTAAGAGAGAGCTCATGAACATACAGGAGACTTAAGAGTCGGATATTATCAGAGAGGGCAGAAGTACACACTTCCTTTGCTCAAGTAGAAGTACAGATACTCGTGTTTAAAAATAGTGAAAGTAGAAGTACTGACTAAACTTCTTCACTCAAGTAAAGTAAAGAGGGCTTTGAAATGTACTTCAGTAAAAAGTACCCATAACTAGCAGCTGTTTTAAAGAGTACCTGACCTCCCTTTATATTAATAGAACAATAATGTCATTGTTAGCTAATGAATGTTTCCATGCTGAACAACGGCAACATGACAACGTTTTCATTGGTCCCTCTTCTTTAGAGAAGACCAGGAAATGATGGATACACGGATCGTGTTCAAATCAATAGGCACGCAATGACTCTAAATAATAATGATCACGCCACCAAACACACATTCAAACTAAAGGAACCAGCCTGTTTGGGAAATGTGAGAAGTAGAAAGTACAGGTATTTGAGTTCAACATGTGAGAAGTAGAAAGTACAGGTATTTGTGTTCAACATGTAAGAAGTAGAAAGTACAGGTATTTGGGTTCAACATGTAAGAAGTAGAAAGTACAGGTATTTGTGTTCAACATGTAAGAAGTAGAAAGTACAGGTATTTGGGTTCAACATGTGAGAAGTAGAAAGTACAGGTATTTGTGTTCAACATGTAAGAAGTAGAAAGTACAGGTATTTGGGTTCAACATGTAAGAAGTAGAAAGTACAGGTATTTGAGTTCAAATGTAAGAAGTAGAAAGTACAGGTATTTGTGTTCAACATGTAAGAAGTAGAAAGTACAGGTATTTGTGTTCAACATGTAAGAAGTAGAAAGTACAGGTATTTGTGTTCAACATGTAAGAAGTAGAAAGTACAGGTATTTGTGTTCAAAGTGTAAGAAGTAGAAAGTACAGGTATTTGTGTTCAAAATGTAAGAAGTCAAAGTAAAAAGTGGTCAGAAAAATAAGTAGTGGAGTAAAGTACTGATACCAGAAGAATGTACTTACAGTAACGAAGTATTTGTACTCCAATACTTCCCACCTCTGGATATTTGGGATTTAGGCTCAATGATAATGTAGTAATAGGAGGCTGTGGCTCAGTTTGTTAGTGTGCTGGTTCAATTCCCACTGCAGTCAGCATGCTATTGAGTCCTTGGGAAAGACACTTCACCCCAAAAGCATCTACCAAGTAACATGACATGTAGTCTTGTTTTGGTTAAATGTGAAAACGTATTTGTCTTCACACCATAGCCTCTTTTACAGGGCAGTAATATATGCTATATGCTACATGCTACATGCTAGGCCTGGGTTCATTAGCTTGCCTGCAGTTGTTCAAAAATACCAACCATTGCTGCAATTATTTTATTTTAAACATGTGCAAAGAAGGTCCTGTTTTCAGTTTCATTTGATGGTTTGTTAGTCCATCATAAGGCTCTGACTCTCAGGCAACTTGGTGTAGCATTGGCTAAAGAAACAATCATTATTATATAATATTATTTAAAAGTTAGAGCAACGATAGAGAAAGAAGTAAGTGCTTCAAGTTGCAGATACACTTCGAGATTGACAAGAAGAAGAAGAAGAAGAAGAAGAACTCTGCCACTAATTTTTCTTCTTCTCTTGTATGGGAACAGCGGACGTGCTTCTCATAACAATGAGGAGTTATATTTAATTTCATAGCTGACTGAGGCACACACACACACACACACACACACACACACACACACACACACACACACACACACACACACACACACACACCACACACACACACACACACACACAGACACACACCACACACACACATACACACACACCACACACCCACACACCACACCACACCACACATACACACACACACACACACCATACCACACACACACACACACACACACACACACACACACACACACACACACACACACACACACACACACACACACACACACCACACACACACACACACACACAGACTCAAACAAGTGCCTTTACATCTAGACAGTGCACTCACACAAACACACAAAAGAATATTCTGTACATTCGCTCTCACAGAAACCAAATCATTACTCATGCGGATCCACACAGTGGGTATTTCATGTGTCTTCCATATTATGCAAATGTTCAACACAGACTGAACAGAAAGGCGCACACACACACGCACGCACGCACGCACACACACACACACACACACACACACACACACACACACACACACACACACACACACACACCACACACACACACACACACACACACACACACACACACACACACACACACGCACGAGGAGTAGGAGGTAGATGGAGAAAGCTGCTGGAGGAGAGACAGACGATGAACTGCAGATGAACTCCATTTGATTCACTTTCAGGATATTTCTGTAGTCGCTGTGATCATGAAGACATTTGTGTTATCGTCATTTAATCATTGGTTAGCCTGGAAGATGTGACGAGCACGAGGTACGTATAGATAAGTACATTTATGTGATAATATTTATGATTGACAACAGTTTAGTAGAAGTACTCAGATCTTGTACTTGAGTAAAGTAGAAGTACTCAGATCTTGTACTTGAGTGAAAGTAGAAGTACTCAGATCTTGTACTTGAGTAAAGTACTCAGATCTTGTACTTGAGTAAAAGTAGAAGTACTCAGATCTTGTACTTGAGTAAAAGTAGAAGTACTCAGATCTTGTACTTGAGTAAAAGTAGAAGTACTCAGATCTGTACTTGAGTAAAAGTAGAAGTACTCAGATCTTGTACTTCAGTAAAAGTAGAAGTACTCAGATCTTGTACTTGAGTACAAGTAGAAGTACTCAGATCTTGTTCTTGAGTAAAAGTAGAAGTACTCAGATCTTGTACTTCAGTAAAAGTAGAAGTACTCAGATCTTGTACTTCAGTAAAAGTAGAAGTACTCAGATCTTGTACTTGAGTAAAAGTAGAAGTACTCAGATCTTGTTCTTGAGTAAAAGTAGAAGTACTCAGATCTTGTACTTGAGTAAAAGTAGAAGTACTCAGATCTTGTACTTGAGTAAAAGTAGAAGTACTCAGATCTTGTACTTGAGTAAAAGTAGAAGTACTCAGATCTTGTACTTGAGTACAAGTAGAAGTACTCAGATCTTGTACTTCAGTAAAAGTAGAAGTACTCAGATCTTGTACTTCAGTAAAAGTAGAAGTACTCAGATCTTGTACTTGAGTAAAGTAGAAGTACTCAGATCTTGTACTTGAGTAAAAGTAGAAGTACTGAGATCTTGTACTTGAGTAAAAGTAGAAGTACTCAGATCTTGTACTTGAGTACAAGTAGAAGTACTCAGATCTTGTACTTCAGTAAAAGTAGAAGTACTCAGATCTTGTACTTCAGTAAAAGTAGAAGTACTCAGATCTTGTACTTCAGTAAAAGTAGAAGTACTCAGGTCTTGTACTTGAGTAAAAGTAGAAGTACTCAGATCTTGTACTTCAGTAAAAGTAGAAGTACTCAGATCTTGTTCTTGAGTAAAAGTAGAAGGACTCAGATCTTGTACTTGAGTAAAAGTAGAAGTACTGAGATCTT
>JAAOOA010001476.1:30000-114066 GCA_012861695.1 Trematomus loennbergii
TGTCCCAGGAGGCATGTCGACCACAAGATAGTCCAATGACCCCCAGTCCACCTACAAATACACATTTAAACATGTATTATTATTACACACACACACACACACACACACACACACACACACACACACACACACACACACACACCTGTCTGATGAGTCTCTCTATCGCTGACATCACCATCAAACCCCTCCAGGCGATCGGAGCCACATCGTCCACCAGGAAGCCCATGGACATGCTGAGAGAGACAGAGGGGGGGAGAGAGGGGGGGGGGAGAGAGGTTAAAAACAGGAGAGTTGAAGGGAGAAGAAATTATCTTTGGGATGGAAAGACTCACCAAGGAACCCCGTAGTTTGTGAGAGGAAGCATCAGATTGTCTGGAAGAAATATGAAACCACTTCGAATCAGTTTCCAGTGACAGAAGCAAGAAATAAACACCAATCCATGAAATGTAAATGATCATGTGACGTTTATGTTACAGAGAAAGACCAAAAACGTGGCGTACTGTCATTGAGCTCCGGGTTTCCCTTCAGGTTCATCAGTTTGGGAATCGATGGACCGTAAACGTCAGCGTCTAACAGACCCACCGACTTCAACTGAGAGAGAAAGTGAGGGAAAAGATGGACTTAAATCATGTTTAATAATGTTTATAATAAGTTTAATAAGTGGCTAAAAAGCTGAGATTCATTTGATGCTCCGTACCGGGTCGTTGGCCATTAATCCAAGAGCCAGATTCACTGCAGAGACAAAGAAACAGACATTTAGCACTGAAGTTAAACAGAGCTGTTAATATTTCCATTAATCGGTTTTCAGCAGATGCAATCATTAAGCATTTGGGCGACATCAGAAGTGGGAGGTAGTGGAGTATAAATACTTTGTGACTGTTCTTAAGTACATGTTTCTGGTATCAGTACTTTACTCCACTACTTATTTTCTGACTACTTTTTACTTTGACTTCTTACATTTTGAACCCAAATACCTGTACTTTCTACTTCTTACATGTTGAACCCAAATACCTGTACTTTCTACTTCTTACATGTTGAACACAAATACCTGTACTTTCTACTTCTTACATGTTGAACACAATACCTGTACTTTCTACTTCTTACATGTTGAACACAAATACCTGTACTTTCTACTTCTTACATGTTGAACACAAATACCTGTACTTTCTACTTCTTACATGTTGAACACAAATACCTGTACTTTCTACTTCTTACATGTTGAACCCAAATACCTGTACTTTCTACTTCTTACATGTTGAACACAAATACCTGTACTTTCTACTTCTTACATGTTGAACACAAATACCTGTACTTTCTACTTCTTACATGTTGAACACAAATACCTGTACTTTCTACTTCTTACATGTTGAACCCAAATACCTGTACTTTCTACTTCTTACATGTTGAACACAAATACCTGTACTTTCTACTTCTTACATGTTGAACTCAAATACCTGTACTTTCTACTTCTTACATGTTGAACACAAATACCTGTACTTTCTACTTCTTACATGTTGAACACAAATACCTGTACTTTCTACTTCTTACATGTTGGACCCAAATACCTGTACTTTCTACTTCTTACATGTTGAACACAAATACCTGTACTTTCTACTTCTTACATGTTGAACACAAATACCTGTACTTTCTACTTCTCACATGTTGAACACAAATACCTGTACTTTCTACTTCTCACATGTTGAACCCAAATACCTGTACTTTCTACTTCTTACATGTTGAACACAAATACCTGTACTTTCTACTTCTTACATGTTGAACCCAAATACCTGTACTTTCTACTTCTTACATGTTGAACACAATACCTGTACTTTCTACTTCTTACATGTTGAACACAAATACCTGTACTTTCTACTTCTTACATGTTGAACACAAATACCTGTACTTTCTACTTCTTACATGTTGAACACAAATACCTGTACTTTCTACTTCTTACATGTTGAACACAAATACCTGTACTTTCTACTTCTTACATGTTGAACCCAAATACCTGTACTTTCTACTTCTTACATGTTGAACACAAATACCTGTACTTTCTACTTCTTACATGTTGAACTCAAATACCTGTACTTTCTACTTCTTACATGTTGAACACAAATACCTGTACTTTCTACTTCTTACATGTTGAACCCAAATACCTGTACTTTCTACTTCTTACATGTTGGACCCAAATACCTGAACTTTCTACTTCTTACATGTTGAACCCAAATACCTGTACTTTCTACTTCTTACATGTTGAACCCAATACCTGTACTTTCTACTTCTTACATGTTGGACCCAAATACCTGAACTTTCTACTTCTTACATGTTGAACCCAAATACCTGTACTTTCTACTTCTCACATGTTGACTCAATACCTGTACTTTCTACTTCTTACATGTTGAACACAAATACCTGTACTTTCTACTTCTTACATGTTGAACACAAATACCTGTACTTTCTACTTCTTACATGTTGAACTCAAATACCTGTACTTTCTACTTCTTACATGTTGAATACAAATACCTGTACTTTCTACTTCTTACATGTTGAACTCAAATACCTGTACTTTCTACTTCTTACATGTTGAACACAAATACCTGTACTTTCTACTTCTTACATGTTGAACACAAATACCTGTACTTTCTACTTCTTACATGTTGAACACAAATACCTGTACTTTCTACTTCTTACATGTTGAACACAAATACCTGTACTTTCTACTTCTTACATGTTGAACCCAAATACCTGTACTTTCTACTTCTCACATTTCCCAAACAGGCTGGTTCCTTTAGTTTGAATGTGTGTTTGGTGGCGTGATCATTATTATTAGAGTCATTGCGTGCCTATTGATTTGAACACGATCCGTGTATCCATCATTTCCTGGTCTTCTCTAAAGAAGAGGGACCAATGAAAACGTTGTCATGTTGCCGTTGTTCAGCATGGAAACATTCATTAGCTAACAATGACATTATTGTTCTATTAATATAAAGGGAGGTCAGGTACTCTTTAAAACAGCTGCTAGTTATGGGTACTTTTTACTGAAGTACATTTCAAAGACTAAGAAGTTTAGTCAGTACTTCTACTTTTACCAGAGTATTTTTTAAACACGACTATCTGTACTTCTACTTGAGTAAAGGATGTGTGTACTTTTGTCTTCTCTGGCTACATCTGCCATTTACAGAACAAAACAGAAGACTAATGATACTGGATGCCGTACCTGCGGTGGTGGATTTGCCCACGCCACCTTTCCCTGAAGCCACCACGACGACCTGCTTGACCCCCGTGATGGGCTTCTGTTTGGGGAGACCTTTAGCCATCTGCTGCTTCTGCCTCTCCTGTAACGCCTTACTGTCCACCGCCCGCTGGAGAAACACACACAGGTGCACGATGAGAACAACACCAACAGGTACACGATGAAAACAACACCAACAGGTGCACGATGAGAACAACACACACAGGTACACGATGAAAACAACATACGATACGATAATACTTTAATGATCAGATCAAGTCTGAAATGCTCAAAGAGCCTTCAACGTGCATCTGATCTGGATTCAGCTCTGTGTTCACTGAGAGGATTGACTGGAGCACAAAGGATGCTTCAGGCTGACTTTAGTGAATCTCCATTAGGTGGTAGCAGTTCATATTCTCTGTCAGAGCATGCTTTGGGTCCCAGAGGATGCTGTTGGAAAGGTTATCAGGTTATTGTGATAGGCTGACATGAAGATAAAAAGGCGTCTATTCCAGACCTGGTTAGCAAAACTAGACACTTGAATCATCAGTTTATATGTTGATACTTTACTTAACTGCTCATGTTGTATTGCTAATGTTAAAGTATCATGATGGGATGTTTGTTTAAAAAGGATTTGAGCAGCAGTGATCAAGTCAGAATGAATACAAACATAATAAATAAACACTTCTTGTTGTAAATATGTTCTACAGCGTTACAATACATGAACATATCAAAGTAAAAGTACATGCCTTCTAATTAACATGTGTCAAACAATACATACAATCAAATAAAAATACACATTTGGTAACATTCAATCATATTTTTTTATTTGAAAAGCTTCCGGTTTTGTTCTTCGTGCTTTCTGTCTAGCTTGACGTTAGCATGTAGCCTTTAGCTAACGCAGCTAACTGAAACACATCGGTATTGACAGTAATCTTACCTGGCAGCGAGTGAACTGCACACAGCACGCAGGTCCCGGTTTTATCTCTGTCCCGGTCGTGAAACTGTCAGTTTATTTGCGGATATTCTCAGAAAATGAGACAGTCTGCTGTAAGTTAACTGAGACATGTTTAGCTGTTTAGATGCTACACAGCTAGCTAGCTTGGTGCGAGTCAAGCTTGCGGCAACTGCGCATGCGTGTTATGTGTGGAGTTTATTTCTTTGCTGTTATTTTTATTAATGTTGACTTTTTCAATGTTCATATACAATGAATGTACTTCTCTATAGTTGATGATACTTGCATTATCAATCAATTAATCAGTTACGGAGTTGACAAATCTGATCTTCATTAAATAATCCATCCAATTTCAATATTATCTTGATCTTAATTTGATAATTAGTGAAATTACATTCATACTTCGAACCCCTCTTTTTTAACTGCTGAATGTTTGCACAATATCTATTTATCATCTATTATCTATTTGTCCTTTTACAAATATAAGCTTGCATATGATTTGTTTACTATTTTTACATTGTTTTGTGTCCAGGTAGAAGTTAATTTAATAGCGTGTATTGTCTTACTTAAAAAACAGATAACATACAAATATCCAATGATAAAATAACTAGGAGAGAAGTCGAGAGAAAGAGGGTAATGAGAAATACAAAAACTGCAAAAATAATGCGCAGCTTGGACCCGCTTTGGTGGACGTTTGCGCGGAAGCATGTTGCATGAGTTTCTGATGGTTTCTCTTTTCCATTCACACTGGACACTTATCTTGTTCTCACAAGTCTATCATAATAATATAGTGTTGATATCCTGAGATGACGGAGGCACGCGCTGTTTCTGTTTCTGGAGGTCTCGCGCTGCTGCAGCAGTGTCTGCGGGCAAAACTGCAGGTGAAACCAGAAGAGGAGCAAGAAGAGGCTCAGTTTGTCCAGGTGAGCACAGGTGACCGGTGTATGTTGGGATGTTCATCTGATTAGTTTCATTAATGCATTTGTAAAAAGTCAAGGAAGGCAACATATGAGATAGCAAACATGACACATTAACCAAAGTCCCAGGGCAGAGAAGGTACTCAGATCTTGTACTTGAGTAAAAGTAGAAGTACTCAGATCTTGAGTAAAAGTAGAAGTACTCAGATCTTGAGTAAAAGTAGAAGTGCTCAGATCTTGTACTTGAGTAAAAGTAGAAGTACTCAGATCTTGTACTTGAGTAAAAGTAGAAGTACTCAGATCTTGAGTAAAAGTAGAAGTACTCAGATCATGTACTTGAGTAAAAGTAGAAGTACTCAGATCATGTACTTGAGTAAAAGTAGAAGTACTCAGATCTTGTACTTGAGTAAAAGTAGAAGTAATAATAATAAATAATAATGGGTTTAATTTATAATGCACTTCATATCTGAGTTCAGATCCCGAAGTGCTACAAGCATTTAGCATGGAACAAAAATAAAAACAGTACACAACCCGGTAGAATGAATAAAAAGCAGTAAAAAACAAACCAAAAAATAAATAAATAAAAGGCTGGTAATAAATAAAAGGTCTAGGGAAAGGCTCGATTGAACAGATGGGTTTTGAGGCCTTTTTTAAAAGCGTCCACGGTCTGTGGTGCTCTCATGTGGTCGGGGAGAGCGTTCCACAGACTGGGAGCAGCCGAGCAGAAAGCCCGGTCTCCCATAGTACGGAGCTTGGTCCTGGGGGGTCTGAGGAGGTTGGTATTATACTCAGATACAAAGACAAAAGTTTAAGAGCTGACAAACGATTTATTTAAAATGACATAAAGAAGGTTTTAATTAGGATGCTTGGTAGAGGTATAAAACAAGGAGATAAGAGAAAGTAAATACAACAATATCCCTGCCGAATTCTGCATGAGATGATTTGGGCTGCGAATGGTTCGGGTGTAATAAAGAACCGGTGGTATTCCATAGTTAGACAAACAAACACATAAAAAGTGTAAGGCTGTCCATTGTTGACATTTAACAGCTGTTTCTTCTCTCTTCAGATCGACAGAGGAATGGTGATCTACATCTGCTTCTTTAAAGGAGCCACAGACGACACCCTACCTAAAATGGGTCGGTGACATTTTTAACCTTTGACCCACATATGACATTACCTCTTTATATTTGGCTCAATGTGCTTCATTATCTCATTCACATTACACCACATGTCACCTGTTAGATGCTTTTATCCAAAGCGACTAACACAGCCTCCCATCTCTGCACATTTGTATTTACAACTGATCTTATAAAACTGATATTATTCATATTTTCTATTGATGGTTGACTTGTTTATGTATGCACCTAGATACCATGGAAAAGTCATTCTACGTGAACATCTAATTGGTTAAAACCCTGATTCAGATTCTAACCCTTCCTGCTCTGCACTTTTTCTATAAATCCCTTAATATATAAGGAGTAAATATTCTCCCTTTCCCCCCCCCAGTGTCCTCCCTCTTGAATCTGCGTCTGTGCGAGTCCGACTCGGGGAAGATGGTGTCGGTGCTGGATCTCCCCGGCAGCGTGCTGATCGTCCCTCAGGCCACGCTGGGAGGAAAGGTCAAAGGTCGAGCCATGCAGTACCACAACAACATCGGAAAAGAGGACGGAAAGCGGCTGTACGAAGCCTTCGTGTCTCTGTGTGAGAAGGAAGTGACTTCAGAGGAAGTGACGGTGAAACACGGGACGTACGGAAACAGACAAGTGCTGAACATGGACACAAATGGACCGTACACACACCTGATGGAGTTCTGAGGAAATGAAGCTTTGATTGTGACATTTGGAGCCTCTTAATTAGTGTCTGAGTATCTACCAACAGGCTGGAAACAGTGGATGAGACTATATGGGTCGAGAGCTGCACGATAACTTGATCACCAGAAAATAAAAGTGTGACTATTTTGTATATTGAGCAAATGTTCATGCAAAAAATTGCAGAAAATGCTGTTTTCTACCTAAAATATGGACTTTCCCTGCTTGTCTCTGTTTGATATTATAATACAATGATTATGTGATGACTTGGAGAAACTTGAATGGACATTTCACTGTTTTCTGACGTGTTTTAGGACGTACAATTAATCTAGAGACTGATCTCCAGATAATACAAACTAATTGTTAGTTGCAGCGCTATGTGTATTTATATTTGAGTTGTGCTTATGTGATAATAATATGTTTTTATGTAATTCCCCACAGAGTTAAGTAGAAGTACTCAGGTCTTGTACTTTAGTAAAAGTAGAAGTACTCAGGTCTTGTGATTGAGTAAAAGTAGAAGTACTCAGATCTTTTAGTAAAAGTAGAAGTACTCAGGTCTTGTAGTAAAAGTAGGAGTACTCAGATCTTGTACTTGAGTTAAAGTAGAAGTACTCAGATCTTGTACTAGAGTAAAAGTAGAAGTACTTAGATCCTGCATTGAGTTAAAATAGAAGTACCAGAGTGTAGGAATACTCTGTTACAAGTAAAAGTACACCATTTACCTCTGAACTGTAGTGGAGTAGAAGTACACAGTAGCATAAAATGGAAATACTCAAGTAAAGTACAAGTACCTCTAAAGTGTACTTAAGTACAGTACTTGAGTAAATCTGCTTAGTTACTTTACACCTCTGGTTAAGTATAATACAATTCAGTAAAGAATATAATAATAAAAGTGTTCTTTAATCAGCCAGCGGGTGCAGTGTCTCCTCCAGGCCGGCAGGGGGCGCTCTGCTGTATTTCAGGGAAGGAAGATGAAAATGAACAGCACTCAGAAGTTTTTTGGTGACAGCAGCAGTAAAATGGGATAATGTAACTTCCGGTTCATTACATTTGGTACAAAATAAAAGCATGTAAATAGAGAAGGCACTGTAAAAGAAGGCTTTTATACAACTAAGACCTAAACATATGAAGCTACACTTATACAAAGCATGATTTGGATGTGTTTAGTAATAAAAAATGTAAAACATATGAATCAAAATCATAATCATGAAGCTGTGATACTTATTTTGAAAGGGTCCCCACCGGAACATGTAACAAGGTAGCTGATGCTAACTTAAACTAGCGAACCACCAGAGGCATATTTAGCCTCTCGTTTGTACTGAAATATAATACTTTAGAGATTGTAAAAGTACATTTAGATAAAGCGAAGTAATCCAAGTTGTTTGTGGGAACATTTTAGTGGAATAACAACGCGTTTAGAGCTGAGTTTATGTTAAACGTGACCGCTGTGTAACGAGGATTTGTGTTTGCCGGAAGCAGAATGTGCTAACGTGAAGGTGAGAAACAAAAATAATAATAATAATACATGGGATTTTTATAGCGCTTTTCCTAATGCTCAAAGACGCTTTAAATAAAATCAGAACATCTGAACATCAGCAGGAGAGGACTCTTTAAAGTAGAGACACTACTACTGATATACACCTGAACATAAGCAGGAGAGGACTCTTTAAAGTAGAGACACTACATACTGATATACACCTGAACATCAGCAGGAGAGGACTCTTTAAAGTAGAGAATTAGATGTATTTTGTGATTGCATATGAGTTGAAGAGGTTAATCATTGATTTGTTTTATTTGTTTCTTCCCTCACAGATGCCTTCTTTTGAGTTGTTGAATAATGTGGAGCTTTTTGTGAAACATGGAAAGTTTCCTGCAGACGCTACAAAGAGCTGCAAGCAAGTCACCAAAGCTGCCAGCAAGAAGTTCATCTTTAAAGGTATTTACTTGCACTATTTTATCTGTTTTATTGTGTTGCTCTGCTGGAGGAGCCTGTGACCTCAGATTTTCATTGTCATAACTACAATAACCGCTTTCAAACCAAGTACTTTGCCGTACTTAGTACCCAGTACTTAGTCCCGCCGAACTCTTTAGTCCCTGGAACTGTCCTAGTAGATCGTGTTCACACAGGAATAAGTCCCTGAGGAAGTATTACGCAAATGAAGCCGCTGACGTCACTTCTTCTTCTTCTGCTTTGGGTTTAGTGGCAGGCCGCAAACAACTTCACGGCGTATACTGCCACCTGAAGTCCCGGGTAAATCGCCAGAAGCGCTGACACCTCCTCATCACTCCACTGCTCCCATGTTTTATTTTGTGTTGCCATAAGTTAGTCTCTCTCCTTTGGTGCGCTGGGCTAATGCTAATAATGCTAATACGAGCAAATAAAATGGCGGCTTCACAAAACTTTTCGGAGTTTTACGGGGCGTGGTTTGCGATTCGCCCAGCCAATCAGAAATTGTTAGTGTGGCCGACACACCCACAAACCTTTTCTCCCCAGGAAAGTACCTACTCTCTAGCAGGGACTATCTGGGGGTGAAACGGTTCCCGAGAACTAAGTTCTAGTTCAGATCTTTTTGGTGTGAAACCAAAATCCCAAGAATCGGAACTATTCCTGGGAAAAGTACTCCGGTGTGAAAGCGCCTAATGTAGCTATGTACAAATGACAATTAAAGCCTTGAAACTTGAATCTATAAGAGAACATTTATCACTCAATGGTAGTCACCCTCTGTCTGAAACCAGAGCCAAGTCTGCTCTGATTGGTTAGCTGGCCGGCTCTGTTGTGATTGGTCCACTGCTTAAAAAACATTTTTTAAATTCTGAAAAAGGAAAAATTCTGAAAAAGAAAGATTCTGAGAAAAAATTCTAAATTCTGAGAAAAGTTCACAATTCAGATAAAAAAGTCTAAGGTCGAATTCACACCAGCCTTGTATAGTCCGGTTGAATCGAACCCTGGTGCGTTTAGCCGCTTGTGCGGTTCGTTTGGGTCGGTGTGAACGCGGGTCCGAGACCTCTGAAGTGAACTAAAGAACCGGACTCTGGTTCGCCTAAAAGAGGTGGTCTCGGACCGCTTGCTAGTGAACTCTGGAGCGGTTCATTGCTGGTGTGAACGCAGTCCGCACCAAAACATAGGAAGCATAGTATTTACGAGTCACATGAACGCGGATGTCTTCCAAATCTTTAGCGAAAGAATCTTTAGCGAAAGAGTCTTTCAAGACATCCGTGGTTGTTTAGTTAAAGAGTGAAGCAGGATGAAGTGTTGAACAGTGTCGTGTAAGTAAAAATGCTCCGTCAACTATACATAAAGTCAGAGCCACCTGTCTTCGGTGAAACCTCCTCCTTACTGCAGAACGTCTCTCATTATGTGTTATAATGTTTTTAACGGACGTTGTCTGGTTATATAATCATATGCGCGGGCCATGAAGGAAAGAGATATGATTCTACACTGTATTGAAGTAAACATGTATTATTTGAATTGTATTTTAGTAAACATATATTGTTTTGAATTGTATTGTAGTTAACATATATTGTTTTGAATTGTATTGTAGTTAACATATAGTTTGAACTGTTTTTATGTAATCACCAACGGTTTTGATAATCACTTAGAAAAAGAATGCTATTCTCACTTTTAAATTCACTGACTTAGAGATTCTGTGTCTTACACACCAACATTGATCCTTATCAACACTAAGAGCCAGATGCGGTCACTAAGTCGTTAAAGACATCGTAAAATGAGGGGAGAAGAGTTTAAAGGTCGGAAGGAGGGAAGTTTAGGTGAAAATATCCCCTGGGAAAGGAATGTAGAGGTAAGATAAGGTAGAAATAAACATTGACTTTTGACCTGGTGTGGTTGGGGATATCAGTCTGTTCAAACTCTGATTGACCTCGGCCAGAAGCGAATCCAGCCAATCAGGGCACTTGGAGGAGGTGGTCAGTTTAAACAGCCCCTCCCCAGGGGCTCTGCTGATTCGCGGGAGAAAAATGGGAAGGAAAGAGTTGAGCAATCTCCGCCCCAAAAGTAGGTAGAAATACTGATGTTTTGGAGTGTAATGTTGCTTTTTGGGTTAGGTGAGTGGTTGACTCGTTAAACTGTGTCCGCATCGCATCATTGACAGAAGGCACTCTCTTCTTGTTTGATGAGTGGTTGGTCCTGACATCTTTAGCCGCATCGCATCACGATCCAAAAAGCCCGGAGTACTCGAGTACTCTGTATAACTTGTATATGTTTGATTTCCTACAGTAAACTCAGATAATTTGTTATAATTTTGATTCCGGTGTTTCAATTCCTTTCTTATTTTAATAGAGATTTCAGCCTCATCCAACGAACGGCGCGTAGCAGAGGTGTTCTATCGCAACAGCCACTAGAGTCTGTTGATCTCCAGATTAACAGCAGAAATTCCCGGGATTTGCGTTTGAAAAAAAAGTGAAAAATCGGAGAAAAAGTTTTCTCTCGGAATTTTTACTTAAAGTGGACCTATCATGCTATATTTTAATAATATAGTGTAGGACCATACCTATATAAGGCATATTTATACTTTATTTTTTTCAAAATACCAAACAGATCATGCATTTTAGCCATGCCTCATTTCGCTCAATTTGCACTTTTTTAGCCCTGTTTTAGCAAGGGCTGATTCTGTGAGAACAGCACCACCTACAGGCGTGCATATGTACTACAACGTCTCCAGCGCTTTTGAACGGCAATGGCCGTGGCTGTCTCCTTCTGATTGGTGGAGTTGGCCCAATAGCTGTAGCGCCACCGTCCTGACGTCAGGACAGTGTTCAAATCTGGATCAGTTTTTATCAGATCCGTTGCAGCCCCTTTTTTAGAGATTTGGGTATGGAGGAAAATAGAGAGGGTTGTTTTCTGACACTTGGTGAGTTCGCTGGAAACCGGGGGACACATATTCATGTAGAAAAGACGTACAAAAGTGCATTTTGCATGATAGGTCCCCTTTAAATCCCAGTTCTTTATTTGTCTCATACTGCAGCACCTCTTTTCACCCTCTGTCTGAAACCAGAGCCCAGTCTGCTCTGATTGGTTTACTGGCCGGCTCTGTTGTGATTGGTCAACCACTTAGAGATGTCCCGCCCCTTAGTCTATCACGTACAATGTGTTGGAGCGCTAGCCAATAGGACTGTTGCAGCTGGTAAAGGTGGAGCTATTTCAGCTGATTTGTTTTAGTAGTAATTAAAGAACGTCTCTCTGTGCTATGGTACTTGAGTTACTTATTACTTTCCTCTATTAATCCACCTCACATAATACAATAACCTGAGTGTATTTGCTCTCTCTCTGCTGCAGATGGTTTTCTGTGGCGTCATTACAGGGGACGCCTGCTCCGAGTTGTAAAAAGTGACGAGGAGGTGAAGGAAATTATGATCCGTTTCCACGACAACAACAACCACGTCGGTAGGATTAAAGTAGTGAAGGAGATAATGGTGAGTTCATAGGATATCATCAGAGCTTGGAAGTAACTGAGTACATTTACTCGGTACTTAAGTACAATTTAGAGATACTTGTACTTTACTTGAGTATTTCAATGTTTTGCTACTGTGTATTTTCCTCCACTACATGTATTTAATACCTTTTAGTTACTTCACAGATGTGGATGAATGATGTGAAATATAATCAAGTGTTAAATCAGACTTTAGTTCCACCTGGAGTAAATCCACAAGCTACCCTGCAGTATACAAAGTCATTCAAACTAGCTGCACCTTTACCAGCTTTGAGAAACACTTTCATGATCAATCATTATAAAACATATCATATATATTATTCTGAAATGGACCAATCTGCACAATGACTACTTTTACTGTCGCTACTTTCACTATATTTAGATGATAATACTTTTCTACTTTCACTTGAGGAACATTTTGAATGCAGGACTTTTACTGAAACAGAGTATTCCTACACTCTGGTACTTCTACTTTTACTCAAGTACATGATCTGAGTTCTTCTACTTTTACTCAAGTACAAGATCTGAGTACTTCTACTTTTACTCAAGTACAAGATCTGAGTACTTCTACTTTTACTCAAGTACATGATCTGAGTACTTCTACTTTTACTCAAGTACAAGATCTGAGTACTTCTACTTTTACTCAAGTACAAGATCTGAGTACTTCTAACTTTTACTCAAGTACAAGATCTGAGTACTTCTACTTTTACTCAAGTACATGATCTGAGTACTTCTACTTTTACTCAAGTACAAGATCTGAGTACTTCTACTTTTACTCAAGTACAAGATCTGAGTACTTCTACTTTTACTCAAGTACAAGATCTGAGTACTTCTACTTTTACTCAAGTAGAAGATCTGAGTACTTATACTTTTACTCAAGTACAAGATCTGAGTACTTCTACTTTACTCAAGTACAAGATCTGAGTACTTCTACTTTAACTCAAGTAGAAGATCTGAGTACTTCTACTTTTACTCAAGTACAATATCTGAGTACTTCTACTTTTACTCAAGTACAAGATCTGAGTACTTCTACTTTTACTCAAGTACAAGATCTGAGTACTTCTACTTTTACTCAAGTACAAGATCTGAGTACTTCTACTTTACTCAAGTACAAGATCTGAGTACTTCTACTTTAACTCAAGTAGAAGATCTGAGTACTTCTACTTTTACTCAAGTACAAGATCTGAGTACTTTCTTTTACTCAAGTACAAGATCTGAGTACTTCTACCTTAACTCAAGTAGAAGATCTGAGTACTTCTACTTTAACTCAAGTACAAGATCTGAGTACTTCTACTTTACTCAAGTACAAGATCTGAGTACTTCTACTTTTACTCAAGTACAAGATCTGAGTACTATACTTTTACTCAAGTACAAGATCTGAGTACTTCTACTTTTACTCAAGTACAAGATCTGAGTACTTCTACTTTTACTCAAGTACAAGATCTGAGTACTTCTACTTTTACTCAAGTACAAGATCTGAGTACTTCTACTTTTACTCAAGTACAAGATCTGAGTACTTCTACTTTTACTCAAGTACAAGATCTGAGTACTTCTACTTTTACTCAAGTACAAGATCTGAGTACTTCTACTTTAACTCAAGTAGAAGATCTGAGTACTTCTACTTTTACTCAAGTACAAGATCTGAGTACTTCTACTTTTACTCAAGTACAAGATCTGAGTACTTCTACCTTAACTCAAGTAGAAGATCTGAGTACTTCTACTTTAACTCAAGTACAAGATCTGAGTACTTCTACTTTTACTCAAGTACAAGATCTGAGTACTTCTACTTTTACTCAAGTACAAGATCTGAGTACTTATACTTTTACTCAAGTACAAGATCTGAGTACTTCTACTTTACTCAAGTACAAGATCTGAGTACTTCTACTTTTACTCAAGTACAAGATCTGAGTACTTCTACTTTTACTCAAGTACAAGATCTGAGTACTTCTACTTTTACTCAAGTACAAGATCTGAGTACTTCTACTTTTACTCAAGTAAAGATCTGAGTACTTCTACTTTTACTCAAGTACAAGATCTGAGTACTTTACTTTTACTCAAGTACAAGATCTGAGTACTTCTACTTTTACTCAAGTACAAGATCTGAGTACTTCTACTTTTACTGAAGTACAAGATCTGAGTACTTCTACTTTTACTCAAGTAGATGATCTGAGTACTTCTACTTTTACTCAAGTACAAGATCTGAGTACTTCTACTTTTACTCAAGTACAATATTTCAGTACTTCTACTTTTACTCAAGCACAAGATCTGAGTACTTCTACTTTTACTCAAGCACAAGATCTGAGTACTTCTACTTTTACTCAAGTACAATATCTGACTTACCCGAGTACTTCTCCCACCTATGGATATCCTTTTGATCTACAGAACAAATAGTTTAGGATAATATGGTAAACAAAAAGTACACAAAATGACGTGTTTTTCCTCTGTTTTTGCAGCTGATTTTACTGGGTTGGAGTGACGGAGGTCGCGAAGGCCTGGATCAATAAGTGTGAAGTTTGTCAGAACCGAGTTCTTCCAGAAACAAAAAAGCCTCGGTCCAGTTCTGCTTTGTCTACGGCTGCGAATCCTCCAGCTCCATCTACCCCGAACTCAGCTTCCACAGGTTAAACACCACCACAGATGATATGTTAAAAAACAAAGATTGGTCTGATTAAAAAGGACATCATCGCTTGTTTTCAGGTTTATATTTGTGTTTTGTTCCTCTACTGTTACCTGTTTACATCCTGAGTGCTTTAAAGAGATAATGAAATCAGGTCATGCTAATTTTTTTTTCATCCAACAAATACTTTAAAAAAGCTGTGTGTGTCGTAATATGCTGACGATGTTATTCTCTGCCTGTCAAACGTGGCAAAGTCATTATCAATTATTAAGTTATTCAGACTCATTTTGAGTAAACTGTTTTTCAAGATTTTAAGACATGCGGAAGATCTGAAAAGCAGTTGGTCAGTGTTAGAAAAATCTCACTGGTTCCCGGCTTGAGCTTTAGGCTGCAGCCACACGAGAACGGTAACGCAAACGAACCGAAATCGTTATCAAAAAGTCTTCCGTCCACACGCAATAAATAGGCACCAGAAAGGTGTCCGTTCACACGAGACCGCTCGAAAGCGCTGGAGACGCTGTAGTACATATGCCGGGCCTGTAAGGCGCTGTACGTCCGCCACAAAATACACCAAAAGCAGCGAGAAGACTCAAAATTATGCATTTTTCTCCAAATTATGCATTTTTCTCCAAATTATGCATTTTTCTCAAATTATGCATTTTTCCGCAAAATTATGCATTTTTCGCAAAATTATGCATTGTTTGCAACATTCTGACTATTTCGCAAAATTCTGACTTTTTCGCAAAATTCTGACTTTTTCCTCAAATTCACAAAATTTGTCTTTTCTGAATACTTAAAAATGTTAATAATCACTCGTCTCCAGCTTGATCTTCAATCTCAGGATCCATGTATCTGTGATCCTCTCCAGAATGGAAGTAGTCATCACATACAGAGCATCAACTAGTTCCTGAACAGTGTCCTTCACATGCTGATATCCAAGAGAGGAGTTACACAGTCACAAGATGGAGGAATGACTTTTTTCCTAAATGTTGGCTTTTTTCTCAAGAGAATTAAAAAAAATCTCAAAATTTGACTTTTTCTCAAAAATCTGACTTTTTCTCAAAAATCTGACTTTTTCTCAAAGTTCTGACTTTTCTCAAAGTTCTGACTTTTTCTCAAAAATTCTGACTTTTTCTCAAAAATCTGACTTTTTCTCAAAAATCTAAAAATTCTAACTTTCTAAAAATCTCCAAAATCTGAGTTGTTCTCCAAAATCAGATTTCTTCAAAAAAATTATGACTTTTTCTAAAAATTATGACTTTTCTTAAACTGACTTTTTCTAAAAATTATGACTTTTCTAAAAATTATGACTTTTTCTCAAAAATCTCAAAATTAAGACTTTTTCTCAAAATCATGACTTTTTCTCAAATTCTAAAAATTATGACTTTCTCTGAATAATTAAAAAGTGTAATAATCATCGTCACCAGCTTGAGCTTCAATCTCAGGATCCATGTATTTGTGATCCTCTCCAGAATGGAAGTAGTCATCACATACAGAGCATCAACTAGTTCCTGAACAGTGTCCTTCACATGCTGATATCCAAGAGAGGGAGTTACACAGTCACAAGATGGAGGAATAGAAAGCAGTATTCAATGTTTACTTCAGATTAGCTCCACGTCAGAAATGAGCATGCTTGTCATATGTCTATCTCCATAGAGGCTGAATCATCATGTTAATCACATAGCTATCATATGCCTAAACAGTCCTGATGCTCTTCTAGGTAATCATACATCCTGTTATGTACAAAATACTGACGTTTTTTCCAAAATGTTGGCTTTTTTCTCAAGAGAATTCTAAAAATCTCAAAATTGTGACTTTTTTGCAAAAATCTCAAAAGTCAGTTTTTTCTCAAAAGTTCTGACTTTTTCTCAAAAGTTCTGACTTTTTCTCAAAAATTCTGACTTTTTCTAAAAAATTCTGACTTTTTCTCTCAAATTCTGACTTTTTCTCAAAATCTAAAATTCTATCTTTCTAAAAATCTCCAAAATCTGAGTTGTTCTCCAAATCAGATTTCTTCTAAAATTATGACTTTTTCTTAAAACTATGACTTTTCTAAAAATTATGACTTTTTCTCAAAAATCTGACTTTTTCTCAAAAATCTAAAAATTCTAACTTTCTAAAAATCTCCAAAATCTGAGTTGTTCTCCAAAATCAGATTTCTTCAAAAAAATTATGACTTTTTCTAAAAATTATGACTTTTTCTTAAAACTGACTTTTTCTAAAAATTATGACTTTTTCTAAAAATTATGACTTTTTCTCAAAAATCTCAAAATTAAGACTTTTTCTCAAAATCATGACTTTTTCTCAAATTCTAAAAATTATGACTTTCTCTGAATAATTAAAAGTGTAATAATCACTCGTCACCAGCTTGAGCTTCAATCTCAGGATCCATGTATTTGTGATCCTCTCCAGAATGGAAGTAGTCATCACATACAGAGCATCAACTAGTTCCTGAACAGTGTCCTTCACATGCTGATATCCAAGAGAGGGAGTTACACAGTCACAAGATGGAGGAATAGAAAGCAGTATTCAATGTTTACTTCAGATTAGCTCCACGTCAGAAATGAGCATGCTTGTCATATGTCTATCTCCATAGAGGCTGAATCATCATGTTAATCACATAGCTATCATATGCCTAAAACAGTCCTGATGCTCTTCTAGGTAATCATACATCCTGTTATGTACAAAATACTGACGTTTTTTCCAAAATGTTGGCTTTTTTCTCAAGAGAATTCTAAAAATCTCAAAATTGTGACTTTTTTGCAAAATCTCAAAAGTCAGTTTTCTCAAAGTTCTGACTTTTTCTCAAAAGTTCTGACTTTTCTCAAAAATTCTGACTTTTTCTAAAAAATTCTGACTTTTTCTCTCAAATTCTGACTTTTTCTCAAAATCTAAAAATTCTATCTTTCTAAAAATCTCCAAAATCTGAGTTGTTCTCCAAAATCAGATTTCTTCTAAAAATTATGACTTTTTCTTAAAACTATGACTTTTTCTAAAAATTATGACTTTTTCTCAAAAATCTCAAAATTAAGACTTTTTCTCAAAATCATGACTTTTTCTCAAAATCTAAAAATTATGACTTTCTCTGAATACTTAAAAAGTGTAATAATCTCCCTGGTCACCAGCTTGAGCTTCAATCTCAGGATCCATGTATTTGTGATCCTCTCCAGAATGGAAGTAGTCATCACATACAGAGCATCAACTAGTCCTGAACAGTGTCCTTCACATGCTGATATCCAAGAGAGGGAGTTACACAGTCACAAGATGGAGGAATAGAAAGCAGTATTCAATGTTTACTTCAGATTAGCTCCACGTCAGAAATGAGCATGCTTGTCATCTGTCTATCTCCATAGAGGCTGAATCATCATGTTAATACATAGCTATCATATGCCTCAAACAGTCCTGATGCGCTTTATAGGTAATCATACATCCTGTCATGTACACAGCTACAGTTGGGATACCTTTGCTATCATGTTACTCTCATGTTGGAGGAGGACATTCAGTGTTTTCCCAACAGTCAGCAAATCTAAGAGATCTGAAGTTTCCTCTGTTCAGTTATTTTAAAAGTGAATCTCTGCAGGTTTCCAGAAGATAAAGAGATCGGCAGAGATGGTTTGTCGGTGGCTCAGAGAGATGAAAACTCTCTGAGATCAAACTCTTTTCTCTGCTCCAAACACTTTGAGCCGTCTTGCTTCACTCTGAGCAACGAGGTTCAGCTGACTCTATCACCTGACGCCGTGCCGACCATCATCCCAGAGACAGAGCAGGAGGACCAGGTGACACAACGCAAGACACACGTTATTATTATTGAACATTATTAATAATATTGCACATGTTATATAGCTTATACATTTTGCAGTGCATAAATCATCAATTAAAGCCTATTTGAATCCGTCATCCTTCTTGTTTCCAGGTCCCTGTCCCTTCAGAGGAGGACTTCCGTTCTCTAACAGCCTGGAAGACCTCTTCTCCAAAATCTCTTCTCCTCCTTCGCCATGGAGCTCCAGGAGCATCAGTACTGCCTCCAGGACCCAGAACCCACAGAGACCCACAAAGACATGGAGCAGAAGAGGAGGTTCCTCAATGAGTCCAGCTTCAAGGTGTTCAACCACATCGCCAGGTACATCATCACATGACATGACATGACATGACATGACATGACATGACTGACATGACATGACATGACATGACATGACATGACATGACATGACATGACATGACATGACATGACATGACATGACATGACATGACATCACATCACATGACATGACATGACATTACTTACATTACATGTTACTTGTTAGACGCTTTTATCCAAAGCGATTATGGCGCATTTCCACTACACGGCCTCGCTCGGCCTCGCTCGGTATAGCTAGGCCTCGTTAGGCCAGGCTCACTTTATGGCGCATTTCCATTACAGTTTAGGAACTGGGGTAGTATCTATAGCAACGCAGTGTAGGCGGAGCCGTGACGTCATCTTCATGAGAACCCAGAAAACAACACAGCCGTTAGCTGTTAGCACTCAGAGCTCACAGCTCCTCATATCTGTTCAGAACTAGACAAAAGTTAAACAAGTACAAACACAGACTGCCTGTGTCATGTGAATACAGTCGCTGCTTTATTTATGTCTGTATAGGCCGTTGTTGTGAGTGTGGACGGTCGGAGCATATACTGCATTAGCTTAGCCAATCTCCATTTAGAAAACACGCATTTTAAAAGGTGTTTCTCCTGCCGTCTGTCTGCAGACTTGACAAAGCATTAATTCATGGTTTTTACTAACCGGTATCAGTATGTTGTTACTTCATCATTTAGAAACGTGTATTACAATTAAATCACGGTCAAATATGTCCATCTTGTTGTAGTTGTAGCCCCCTTGCCAGCAATGCTCTCTCTAGTTTAGCATACTCAGCCCGACTCAGCCTCGTTGTCTCTGGCCCTAGACCCACGATTTTATGAGGCCAGAAAAACTGTGAATTAGGACCCGCCGGCCGGTACTAGGCCAAGTGGAACGCAACCAAAGACGGGCCGCTGACGTCACAGCCCTCTTAAACCGTGCTCCGCGCTGTAGTGGAAACGCGCCATTACATACTCAACACTGTGGACATCCCACAGGAGCACTTTGGGGTGAAGTGTCTCAGGGACACAACGACATGCTGACTGCAGTGGGGTTTGAACCTGTGACCCCCTGATCCACAACAGCAACTCACTAACCCACTGCGCCACACACATCACATGACCCCTTTTTAAAGTGTTACAAGATGCATTTTGTTCTGATTGAATTAAATGTTTTTATTGCGTCCTGCAGGTATCTGAGCCACAGAGTCTTACCGATGCAAAACAGGAGGCATAAGTAGTTTGAAAAGGATGACCAACCGCTTTGCGCTAAAAGGTGAGTAGAAAGAGTGATAACACTTATTTAATCCGTCTCTTTTGATCCTCAATTAACCAGATTATAGCAGCTGACTTATACATTACTTAAGAAGCAGAGGTGGGAAGTATTCGAGTACAAATACCTCATTACTGTACATGTTTCTGGTATCAGTACTTTACTCCACTACTTATTTTCTGACGACTTTTTACTTTGACTTCTTACATTTGAACACAAATACCTGTACTTTCTACTTCTTACATGTTGAACACAAATACCTGTACTTTCTACTTCTTACATGTTGAACACAAATACCTGTACTTTCTACTTCTTACATTTGAACACAAATACCTGTACTTTCTACTTCTTACATGTTGAACACAAATACCTGTACTTTCTACTTCTTACATGTTGAACACAAATACCTGTACTTTCTACTTCTTACATGTTGAACCAAATACCTGTACTTTCTACTTCTTACATGTTGAACACAAATACCTGTACTTTCTACTTCTTACATGTTGAACACAAATACCTGTACTTTCTACTTCTTACATGTTGAACACAAATACCTGTACTTTCTACTTCTTACATGTTGAACCAAATACCTGTACTTTCTACTTCTTACATGTTGAACCAAATACCTGTACTTTCTACTTCTTACATGTTGAACCCAAATACCTGTACTTTCTACTTCTTACATGTTGAACCAAATACCTGTACTTTCTACTTCTTACATGTTGAACACAAATACCTGTACTTTCTACTTCTTACATGTTGAACCAAATACCTGTACTTTCTACTTCTTACATGTTGAACCAAATACCTGTACTTTCTACTTCTTACATGTTGAACACAAATACCTGTACTTTCTACTTCTTACATGTTGAACACAAATACCTGTACTTTCTACTTCTTACATGTTGAACACAAATACCTGTACTTTCTACTTCTTACATGTTGAACCCAAATACCTGTACTTTCTACTTCTCACATTTCCCAAACAGGCTGGTTCCTTTAGTTTGAATGTGTGTTTGGTGGCGTGATCATTATTATTTAGAGTCATTGCGTGCCTATTGATTTGAACACGATCCGTGTATCCATCATTTCCTGGTCTTCTCTAAAGAAGAGGGACCAATGAAAACGTTGTCATGTTGCCGTTGTTCAGCATGGAAACATTCATTAGCTAACAATGACATTATTGTTCTATTAATATAAAGGGAGGTCAGGTACTCTTTAAAACAGCTGCTAGTTATGGGTACTTTTTACTGAAGTACATTTCAAAGCCCTCTTTACTTTGACTTGAGTAAAGAAGTTTAGTCAGTACTTCTACTTTTACCAGAGTATTTTTAAACACGAGTATCTGTACTTCTACTTGAGTAAAGGATGTGTGTACTTCTACTTGAGTAAAGGATGTGTACTTTTGCCCTCTCTGATAAGAAGCATTTCTCTTGTGTTTCAGACGGTGCTGATGTACACTATAGTCTCTCCTCCGGTCAGAGTGCTACGCAGCAGAGAAGAGGTTAGCAAGATTTAAATATATATAAACATCTTAATGAATCCTGTATCAACATCTTAAAAAAGATTGAGCTATTTCCTGTCTTATGTTCCACTTTCTAAAAATACTTTAAAAGACTTTAAAAGAACATAAGTCTCATGTTTTCTGTCTTTTGTTCGACAGGTGAACTCGATCTTGCGTCAGTTCCACGACGACCAGGATCACTCTGCGCTGGTTTTCTGCCAGAGAGAGATCACGAAGCGGTTCTTCTGGGCCAGAATGACCCGGGACGTGGCCCGCTGGATCTCCTGCTGTCAGACCTGCATGGACAGAACCAAGAGGAGGTGGCTCCGCTGCAGCATGAGGAGCTGCACCAACAGCTGTGGGCCGGTGGAGAGAGGCCTGGGGCTCACCTTCCACAAGTAGGAGGGGTTCTGTCCAGATTAAGGGTCTTTAAGTTATCCTGCAAGAAGAGGAACAGAACATGTGGTTAGAGAGATAACTGGCTGTCTTAAAGGTCCCCTATCATCCTCTTCTTCATCAATATATCACAGGTCTCAGATATATACAGAGCCTGTCTCTGATTGGCTGAAACACCAAACAGATCATTGCAGCATTACCCATAATCCCCTCTGTTTCAGCCCTGTTTCGAAAGTGCTGATTCTCTGTCTGTTACTTTAGATGAAAATAAGGAGCCCTTCCCCACGCCCCTTTCAGGTGATAAGGGGGGGGGGGTTACCTTGGTTGCTGATTGGCTAATGGTTACACAAGACAAAACATCGTTATGACATGAAGAAGAGGGGACACATGTTGATGTAGAAGAGACATGAAGAAGAGGGGACACATGTTGATGTAGAAGAGACATGAAGAAGAGGGGACACATGTTGATGTAGAAGAGACATGAAGAAGAGGGGACACGTGTTGATGTAGAAGAGACATGAAGAAGAGGGGACACATGTTGATGTAGAAGAGACATGAAGAAGAGGGGACACATGTTGATGAAGAAGAGACATGAAGAAGAGGGGACACATGTTGATGTAGAAGAGACATGAAGAAGAGGGGACACATGTTGATGTAGAAGAGACATGAAGAAGAGGGGACACATGTTGATGTAGAAGAGACATGAAGAAGGGGATTAGGTGACCTTTAATATCTGGAGTCGACCATTGGTTTATTCAAATATCTATCATGCCTCTTCATGTAAATGAACCTCCTTAAAAAGTCATCAAATTAACCACAATCTCAATTCTGAGGATTTGTCCTATCGGTTTTGTCTAAATGTATTTACGCTGCTTTTTATATATTATTAATACATAGCTTTGGTCAACTCTGTTGTTTTTAAATGTGCTACATAAATAAAGTTGGATTGGATGTATTCTTCATGGTAAACCAGTCATCAGAGGAGTGGCAAATCAGCTTCTTCAGAGTTAAATGATGTCTTTATGTGAATGCTTTTTGAAATATCTATTCATCCTCCTTCTCCTCCAGGTTTCCTCTGGACGACACACCTCTTCTTCATCAGTGGATGAAGGCGGTCGGTCGTCCCAACTGGTTTCCTCGCCTCGGATCGTCCGTCTGTTCGTCCCATTTCAGCGAGGAATGCTTCGATCGCAGCGGGGAGAAAGTGACGGTCCGATCAGACGCCGTGCCGACACTCATGGTGCACGGAAACCAAGAGGTGAGAGAGGCAAGAGACTCTTTGCACGTCAAAATGTGAGAGTGGAGGTACAAGTGCAGTCTGCAGAAGTAATAACAATCTACTGTGCTGCCTGTCGGACTTCTTTTATTACTTCTCTGAAGCGAGAAGATTGTGTTGTGTCACTAACTGAAAGCCCACTTATTTGACTGCACCTAAATGATATATATAAGTACTAATATAATACAAAATGGTTGTAGTCCTTGTTTTAAAGTGGTTCGCAGGCTGTTAACTGTTTTGAATTGGTACATCCTGGTTGATTGCACTAATTGTAATTGACTTTTAATTAATTAATTAATTAATTATAATGTAATGTGTCTTTTTCCCCTCAGACTCCACTCACAGGACCGACCCAGCCTGCAGTGGATGAGGTTTGATCATTTTGGGGTTTAGCTAAATATTGTATGTTACTATGGATGAGAGCATGGATAATAAGAACTGGATACAGCGTGGGAGGCGGGGCTCGTTCATTCCTATGAGAGTTGCTCATTGGCGCATGAAGACAAAATGGCCCAACTTTTGAGAGAGCGAAACGTCACGAAAGTATTCATATAATCATATCAATCCGTTCTTATTGTGCATCCATGGGTAAAGGTAAAACTCATGTAGTACTGAACACGTCACATGAACGTGCCGGGCGGCGTGGGTTAGATGCGCGTTCATAATGCAGAGGAAAATAACTCTCAGAATAACGTTATTAGCACATTTTACAACTTGAGGACCGAATGTTTTTAAGAAGGGCTATACAAACGTTCATACTGGGTAGTTTATTTAGTTTAAATAAAATTATCCAACGATTTACAGACGTCTCTTTCCCAATGTAGTCATGGGAAAAAGTCTTTCTGGGCCCAGCGACTGATACGGAAGTGTAGTACCGCCGTTTGGCCACAACGAATATTTTCCTCAGAGTCCGGCGCACTTCCTGGGGGCTTGGATGAGAGTAACACATGCGTCACTTCTGGGCAAAAAGTACGGCATCTGAATGGTGATCAATACAAATTCTGAAGTTTTTGCCAATCGATCAGAAATTGAAGAAAACCGTGGATTTGTGGATCTTCAAAGAGCGCGATTACGATGCCAGACAGGCAAACAATTACATTAAATTATTGGAAATCGAAGATCGGGCTCGATATATGGTTAAATATAGCAGTAGGCGATCGATGTCCATAGATGAGAGTAACACCTACGTCACTTCTGGGCGAAAATTACGGCCCCGCCCACTTTTGGGGAAAACAACGCTGTCATTTGAATGGCGATCGAACGTAAATCTGGAATTATTTTAATGTTTGAGGTGCAATAAACGACACAGCAGCTTATTGGCATGATAAAACTATTATTTTCCGTCTCGCTCATGAGAGTAACAGCTGGCGAAATTACGGCCTCGCCTACTGATTTTAATTGAACCATATATCGAGCCCGATTGTCGATTTCAAATGATTTAATGTAATTGTTTTGCTGACATCGTACTCGGGCTCTTTGAAGATCCACAAATCCACGGTTTTCAAACATTTCTGATCGGATTGGCAAAAACTTCAGAATGTGTATTGACCGCCATTCAAATGACAGCGTTGTTTTCCCCCAAAAGTGGGCGGGGCCGTAATTTTCGCCCGGAAGTGACGTAGGTGTTACTCTCATGTATAAACAAATAAATACCAGCGATAAATAAATCCAGAAATATATAGATAAACGGAATTGATTTATACTTATGTCATGATCCATCCTCCATATCAAATCAAATCCTGATGCCCTTCCCCCTGTGTACTGCACTCACTGCATGTCATTTAATCTTTTAATTGTGTGTGTAGACGTATTTCTCGAAGTACGACGCAGTGGAGCTTTACCTGATTAAACGCACTTATCCTCCTGGACTGAGCTACGTGGAGAAAAACACCTTCAGGAGGTTCTGCAAGAGGTACTGCATCAAAGGTGAGTCCAAACTAGATTCAGAATAAACTTCTACAACAGGTCTTTAGATTACTCCTGGAGGTCTTTAGTATCAAAGGAAGGCGGTTTTTAAACATGTACGATACTTAAATGTATGTTCACTCTGGACAACATAAGATAGGGAAACAGTGCTTTTTTAAAACAAAACAACAGTCATGATGTCTTCTCTGTTGCTATGTAATTGGGAAGTATGCAACGGGGTTTTTCTGAGAGTATAATGGCGCATTTCCACTACAGCGCGGTTTAAGCGTGGTTGTGTTTCCACTAGGCGTAGTTCCGGCTAACGGGTACTTTTTCACAGTTTTTCTGGCTCTCCAAAATCGAGGTTCTTTCCGGGCCAACACCGGGCTGAGTATGCTAAACTAGTGAGAGAATCGCTGGCAACTACAACAAAATGAACATATTTGACCGTGATTTAATTGTAATACACGTTTCAAAATGATGCCGAAGTAACAACATACTGATACCAGTTAGTAAAAACCATGAATTAATGCTTTGACAAGTCTGCAGACAGACGGCAGAGAAACACCTTTTAAAATGCGTGTTTTCTAAATGGAGATCGGCTAAGCTAACGCAGTATATGCTCCGACCGTCCACACTCACAACAACGGCCTATACAGACATAAATAAAGCAGCGACTGTATTCTCCATGACACAGGCAGTCTGTGGTTTGTACTTGCTTAAAGGGGACCTATCATGCAAAATGCACTTGTGTACGTCTTTTCTACATGAATATGTGTCCCCGGTGTTCCAGGGAACTCACCAAGTGTCAGAAAACACAACCCTCTCTATTTTCCTCCATACCCAAATCTCTAAAAAAGGGCTGCAACGGATCTGATAAAAACTGATCCAGATTTGAACACTGTCCTGACGTCAGGACGGTGGCGCTACGGCTATTGGGCCAACTCCACCAATCAGGAGGAGACAGCCACGGCCATTGCCGTTCGAAAGTGCTGGAGACGCTGTAGTACATATGCCAGGCCTGTAAGTGGCGCTGTAGTCTGCCACAAAAGCAGCGAAGAAGACTTGGTTACCATGGTTACCCTTCTGTTTATTCTCCGCTGTGGCTTTCTTTCTCCCTCCCCGAGGCAAGCGTTTGCTCCCGCTGCTTTAATTCAATGCAATCCCTCCCCGTCGAGGCAAGCACTGTAATTCTCTCCGGTTAGTCCACCAGCAGATGACAAACACCCACCTCTCCGCTCTTCCAAGGAACGAGGGGACCGTGCGGCAGAGTTTCAGTTTCAGTTTCTTTCGCCGGTCAAGATGTCCGTTAAAGTTTAAATCTTCCGGACAAAATTAGAAAAGTGCCGGTCAAAGGTCTTCTTTGTTATTTATTGAGCTTTAAAACAAATGAATAACGACTCTATATAATAAAACACGGAGGACGGAGATCTCTTTTTCTCCCCCTCTTCTGACAGCCCAGCAGCTGATCAGAGCACGTCTCCCCTCTCCTGCAGGGGGCGTGGTCAGCAGAATCAGACCCGTAGACAGCAAACAGCACATAGAGCGAAATGAGGCATGGCTAAAATGCATGATCTGTTTGGTATTTTGAAAACAGAAATGTATAAATATACCTTATATAGGTATGGCCCTACAATATATCATTTAAATATAGCATGATAGGTTTCCTTTAACTTTTGTCCAGTTTCTGAACAGATATGAGGAGCTGTGAGCTCTGTGCTAACAGCTAACGGCTGATGTTGGTTTGGTTTCATTGAAGATGACGTCACGGTCCGCCTACACTGCGTTACTATAGTTACTGCCCCAGTACCTAAACTGTAATGGAAACGCAGCATAAAGTGAGCCTGGCCTACCAAGGCCTAACAGGCCTAACAAGGCCTAACGAGGCCTAGCCATACCGTACTAAGCCGAGCGAGGCCCTGCAGTGGAAAAGCGCCATAAGACACTTTTTAAAGAACCCTCACAACAAAAGTGTCATCAGGATTAGCTTCATATACCTAACTTTCAAATGAAACCTCACGATCCTCTGCGTGAGGTTTCATTGAATGTAATCCTGTTCCTCTCTCTCTCAGGTGATTCTCTGCACACAGAGAGAGGAAACCGGCTGTGTTTGGTCCTCAGGAGCCGGAAGAAAGTGGAAGAAGCTCTGCTGGATTTTCACGACGAGTTGAACCACCTCAACGTCAACAAGTGTCTCAGACTGCTCAACGAAAGGTGAGCGGGGATCTCATAACGTCTCTTAATCGAGATTAAATTAAACTTTCTTCATCTCACTAAGACACACAAGAGTACACTGACACAAACTACTTCTGTCTCTTCATCGCTTTTATCACTTCAAGTCGTTTGTAACTTAAATCAACCGATAACTGACTGCAAATTCAACAAATTCAACTTTGAGATTAAGGTTTAAACACCGATTTGTTATTCTTTTAAGTCTATTTAACCAAACACATTGGTGTTTATCGATGTTGTACCATCCTGAAACTGTATGAGCACCTTTTAAGAGTAAGAAATGAAATGTTTAGTTACTTGTTGTTATACCTGTAGGTTCTTAAAATGTAGATTATGATTAAAGGTGGGGTAGGTACAGTGGCGAGCAGTGAGCTTTATACCTAGGCCCTCTGACCCCCACCCCTTCCTTCGAAAAAAAGACGTTATTACGTCACAGCGTATACTTCAGCGGAATATCAAAAAACGGCCCAGGGTGCAAAACGCATCAATGACAGCGACCCTCTACCACACAAAACAACACCTGGGAACCCATTTGTGTTCTTTGACATTGAAAATGATATTGCATTGTGTTTGTTACTTTCATTGCAGTTGTATGTCTTAAGTGTAATTTGGCATGCTTTTATTTTGAAGGCGAGTTCACGCTGTTGACAGAAGTTGTTGTTGCTATGGAAACAAGAAAAGTTTCACAGCGGGCAGAACTCGTCATAAAGTCCGCGATAATAAAACCCACCCATTTAGAGGGAAGATATGATTGGTCAATTGTACTGTCATTTGACATTACTCTCTCGTTCAGTTACTATAGCAACCCTCTGTGAATCGCAGAGAGGCCCGCTATAGTAACTGACATTCAAACAGAGACTGAACAGGCAGATTCGAAGGATTTATTTCTTTGGAAATGTTATTTTATTAAATCAAGTTTTTTTTCGGTAAAACTAATGAAAATATAACAAAAATAATATTAAAAAAATATATTTTAAAAATTTTTTTTAATGTTTTTAAAAAAATTTTTTGGAATATCTTAGGCCCTCACAGAGGGCCTAGAGGGCCCTGATGGCTCGCCACTGGGTAGGTAAGTTTGAGAAACCAGCTCGAGATCGCTAGAATTTGAAAATACACAACCGGAGAAAATCTGCCACTTCCTTACAGGAAAGTTGTTTTGTTGTTAGCTGGTGAGCCTTGTTCATTTCTGAGTAATTAAACAATATCCCAACCATAAAGCACAACGGCTCCGTACAGAAGAGGAGAAATATAACTCCAAGACTGTGTCATTAGAGGAAAATATACTTTAAATGTGTACAATGAATGACCTTGATAGTTGAAGAAAGGCCATGGTTTTGGGGTTCATCTTCCAGCAGCTAGCAGCTAATGTCAAAGAAAGCAAACAAAAGAAGAATGGAGAACACTGACTCATTTAAATTGCCTTTAAAGGTAGGGTATGTCATTTTGGAGAAACCGGCTCGAGATCGCTAGAATTAGAAAATACACAGCCGGAAGAAATCTGCCACTTCCTTCCAGAGCCCCTCCTCCAACACACACGAACGCGCACATGACCAATGAGGGCACGAGATAAGTTTGTGCCCCGATGGAAGGCTGACAGGCAGGTAGGCCATCCAGTTATTTTAGCCGGGCCGGCTAAAATGATTGGTCGTGCTTTTCACAGTATTACAGCTTCCACAGATGATATTTTTTTATGGATTTTTTGTCAAAGCACTTCAGATATTCATTGCTATCGGGATGTTAAGAGCATTCCATGGAATATAACAACAAGTGTATCTCGAGCCGGTTTCTCAAACTTACCTACCCCACCTTTAACTCTGAAGGTGCATTTTATATAATACCAAGTATATGGCCATTATATCACAGTTAAGGGGCGTGGTTCGCGAACCACGCCCCTTAACTGTGATATAATGGCCATATACCACGGCCTGTCGTGAGCTATTGCTTAAGTAATTAACGGCATATATACATATTGCACATATTACGTGGAGGCGTGTGGCGCAGTGGTGTGCGTTGGTGTTGGGATCAGGGGAGCACAGGTTCAAACCCACTGCAGTCAGCATGTCGTTGTGTCCCTGTGGCGCAGTGGACTGGAGCACAGGTTCAAACCCCACTGCAGTCAGCATGTCGTTGTGTCCCTGTGGCGCAGTGGACTGGAGCACAGGTTCAAACCCCACTGCAGTCAGCATGTCGTTGTGGTCCTGTGGCGCAGTGGACTGGAGCACAGGTTCAAACCCCTCTGCAGTCAGCATGTCGTTGTGTCCCTGTGGCGCAGTGGACTGGAGCACAGGTTCAAACCCCACTGCAGTCAGCATGTCGTTGCGTCCCTGTGACGTAGTGGGCTGGAGCACAGGTTCAAACCCCACTGCAGTCAGCATGTCGTTGTGTCCCTGAGACACTTCACCCCAAACTGCTCCTGTAGGGATTGCCCACAGTATTGAGTATGTAAGTCGCTTTGGATAAAAGCGTCTAACAAGTAACATGTCATGTAATGTAATATTGCACATAGTTAGTATATCCAATAACCAGCTCATGATGTCATCATCAGGTACTTCTGGAAAACCATGAGGCCTGATGTGGTTCAGTGGATCAACAAATGCTCAGAGTGCAGTAGGAAGACCAAGAAGAAGAAGAAACAAGGAAGACCACCAACAGGAACATTTCAATCTCCTCTGCAGACGCTGAGACCTCCACACACTCCTGAGGATTCAGACAGGTGTGTGTCTGCTGTAGAGTGTATTTGGATTGTTAGATATACTGTAGTAACAGTGTCAGCACCACGATTACATAACGTTGTATTAGTTACAAGTATAAGTAAACGGTAACAAGGGTCATTTGTTGTCTCCCTTAACGTTACACACACAACATAAGTATTTCCTTAGAAAGTAAGTAGCACTAGCTCAAAAGTTGTCTTCTTTAAATTAGACCACAACAAATGCAGTTTCTAATATCCAGGTCATTGTGGAGGAAACTCTGAAGAGAAACTGATAAATGATTCGTGGACAAAGTTTGTCTTTTGTTATATTTAATAAAGAAAGTCAGTATAAAGTGAAATGGATCTGAAATGCGGGAACAGAGCAGCTTCATCCTCAGAGGAGAGAAGTTGCTGACGGTCTCTCTGTGTATTCATGAGAGGAAACAGCTGCTCCTACATCCCATCATTAAACCAGAAAACTTACATTTTAACCATTTAAATCCCCCTTTTACACTTCCTTTAACCTCCTGAAATGTAAATCATTAATGTCTCTGTTAAACACACACAAGACTAACAATACAATTTAACAGAGTAAAAGGCAATCAGAGTATAAGACGATATGTTTTAAATGATTATATGATCATTTGACACGACATGTGATTCCTCTAAAGTGGTGGTTCCGTGAGTATATTGGTAACATTTCACATTTTAAATAAATAAATACATTTAAGTTTTCCGCACTCTTCCATTGCGGGAATATCTCTGCAATGGAGCGAGCTTAAGTTTCACTTTCGATTGCATGTCACGCATGTTTCCACGTGTTTGTACCGTTTTCAGGCGATTTCTAATCTGTTCTAGAAAAACTGTGATTTTGGATATTTGTGGAGCTAGGTGGTCCGCGAGTGTTTTTTGATTGGTTAAGTGGACCTTGGTATGAAAAAGTTTGAGGAACACTGCTCTAATGTCTCTGTGTCTTCATCCTCACAGTGGGAAGGATGGAGATGATGGGTGATGAAGATGTTGGTGATGAAGAGAGAGGAACAGCACCTACTTTAGAGGACAGAGGGGTACGGTTCACAGCCTCTCACTCTATTTGTAATGTCTAAATTTATCCTAATAGTATAGAAAATGTTAAATTGGCCAGACACTTTACTGAGTGACGAGCAAACAGTGAGGCTGATATCAATTATATCAGCATACATACATACATGTATATTTTCTAGTTATGTTTATTGCCTATTTTATGACATATGTACTTGTGTGTTATGCCTGTGTTATTTTTGAAACCGGATGTTGTTTACTTTCTCTTTTCTGGCTGAAAGCTCCGCAAATTCGGGGTCGTACAGTGATGACACTACATGTATGGAATATGTGGAGTCTCAGCTTTAATCGGATATCTTGTTTGTGCAGTTACGATAAGTAATAAGGGCATTTTGAGAGTGAGTGCTGTGCAAAACTCCGTTAGCATTAGTTAGCATTTTTTCGCAAAATGCTAATTCGAAGGCTTGGTATTACTCTTGTGTTTCTTTTAGCTAAAAATGGTTCATATCTTCAGTTAGCTGAGATTCTTACCGTTAATCTGGTGCTACACATTAATAGTTTCATAAATGTAAGAAGCCCTGAGACATTGTCTAAAAAAAAAAAGTGGGAGGGGTCCAATGGGGGACTTAAAAGGTTAACATGCTGCTGCAACACAAAAGGTACAACAAGTATATCTAATGTGATCTAATCTATTTATTTTTCTGTGAATCCCCTGTGCTATGTCCAATAATAACTTCTACTATGAGAGATAATTGAGTTTAAACACATTAAATAACCAATAATAACCTTCTACAAACACTGCAGCTGCCTCTGAATACAGAGAAAGACCCTGTTAATGTGACACTGTTATGAAAAGACTTACTTTCTGAAAACGTCTCACTGACTTTCTGTTTCTCATCTTAATCCTAGGAGACCCCTTTGCCTCCTCAGCCCAGAATACCCATCCTGGTTCATCTGAAAACGCCCATTCATTTTCACTCAAGTACTCCCATAACCCTCCAGCCAACGACTTCTAACGCCCTTAGCGTGGAGAGACTTTTCCAGAACGAAACACTCTCCTCCAGCTCTGTGAACCATCTGATCCCTGAGCAGAAAGAGACCATTATCTCTCACGTTAAAGCCAGGACACTTCGCAGGAAGACCAAGAAGAAACGGGAAGAACACCAACGGGAACATTTAAATCTCCTCTGCAGACGCTGAGACCTCCACACACTCCTGAGGATTTAGACAGGTGTGTGTCTGCTGTAGAGAGTGTGTCTGCTGTAGAGAGTGTGTGTATGCTGTAGAGTGTGTGTCTGCTGTAGAGAGTGTGTCTGCTGTAGAGTGTGTGTCTGCTGTAGAGTGTGTGTCTGCTGTAGTGTGTGTGCTCAAAAGCTGTCTACTTTAAATCAGAATAAAATGAAATGAAAAACAACGAATGCAGTCACTAATATACAGGTCACATGATTCCTTTGTGTGCTCCCTCTAATCCTGTCTCTGTGTCTTCATCCTCACAGTGAGAACGATGGAGATGATGGAGATGGTGATGATGGTGATGGTGATGATGGTGATGAAGAGAGAGGAACAGCACCTACTTTAGAGGACAGAGGGTATGTTTCACAGCCTCTTACTCCTAATAGTATAGAAAATGTTAAATTGGCCAGACACTTCACTGAGTGACGAGCAAACAGTGATATCAATTATATCAGATACTCTATAGATATATATCTCGCTACTGCTGATATGTGTATATTTTCTAGTTACGTTTATTACATATTTTATGACAGATATCGGCAGACATGACAAAGGGCCTAGCTCTCATTTACGAGAGGGGGGGGGGGTGGGGACCGTGCCAGACCAGCTGGGTAAACAGTGCGTCCTAGCCATCATTGATTCAGGAGTTTGATGGCTTGTGGGACGACAGACAGCCTAGATCTGTTCTTTTTAATCAGAGGGCCACGATGTCTCCGCCTGGATGGCAGCAGTTCAAAATAAGAGTTGAGAGGGTGCCTCAGGTCACTCACAATACTGTGTGCCATTTTGAAAACTCTGTCCTTGTATAAGCTTTCTAGACTAGACAATGTTATGGCCCTCTGACTTTGTCTGTGCCTCAGTGGCGAATGAGAGCACACTTTCAATAAAAGCATGATAAAACATCTTAAAGGGGACCTATCATGCAAAATGCACTTGTGTACGTCTTTTCTACATGAATATGTGTCCCCGGTGTTCCAGGGAACTCACCAAGTGTCAGAAAACACAACCCTCTCTATTTTCCTCCATACCCAAATCTCTAAAAAAGGGGCTGCAACGGATCTGATAAAAACTGATCCAGATGTGAACACTGTCCTGACGTCAGGACGGTGGCGCTACGGCTATTGGGCCAACTCCACCAATCAGGAGGAGACAGCCACGGCCATTGCCGTTCGAAAGCGCTGGAGACGCTGTAGTACATATGCCAGGCCTGTAGGTGGTGCTGTTCTCACAGAATCAGCCCTTGCTAAAACAGAGCTAGAAATTGTCAAATTGAGCGAAATGAGGCATGGCTAAAATGCATGATCTGTTTGGTATTTTGAAAAGTATAAATATGCCTTATATAGGTATGGTCCTACACTATATTATTCAAATATAGCATGATAGGTCCACTTTAACCATTCTGTTGCCGACATTAAAAGACAATCATTTACGTAAAATGTGATCTAATCTATTTATTTTTCTGTGAGTCCCTGATGTTTGGGCATGCAATCTGTGCTATGTCCAATAATAACTACTACTATGAGAGATAATGACTGAGTTTAAACACATTAAATAACCAATAATAACCTTCTACAAACACTGCAGCTGCCTCTGAATACAGAGAAAGACCCTGTTAATATCCAAGTGTTATGAAAAAGACTTACTTCCTGAAAACGTCTCACTGACTTTTTGTTTCTCATCTTAATCCTAGGAGACCCCTTTGCCTCCTCAGCCCAGAATACCCATCCTGGTTCATCTGAAAACGCCCATTCATTTTCACTCAAGTACTCCCATAACTCTCCAGCCAACGACTTCTAACGCCCTTAGCGTGGAGAGACTTTTCCAGAACGAAACACTCTCCTCCAGTTCTGTGAACTCTGAGCAAACGGGACCTCAGGAGCAGAAAGTTAGCGCCAGAACACTTCACTTCGTCAGAGTCCAAGACATCATCAACCCTCTCCCAGAATCAAATCTTCCTCCTGAGCTCACAGCTAAACACAAACCTCCTCAATCCAAGAGCAAGACAATGAAACCTCCCAGTCAAGGCAGAGGGGTTAAAACTCAAACTAAGAGCTGTGAAAGCGCCCAACAACCAAAAAGGAGGAGAAAGACGGACCTGGAAGCGGATCAAATAACATCCAGCTGTGGTTCGGAGCCTTTATTAGCTCCGAGCTCCAAACCCTGGCCCGTTTTCACCATCTCTGACTCTTCCTCCACACAATCAGCAAAACCCCCGACGAATGTGGACAGGTACGTGCCAATACTCACCCAAAAATGTACTTTTTTTTTGGTGGAAATGACTCGCTTGATCCCCACAAGTTCAAACTTCCAGGTGTAAAATGATTGGAAATTAGCAATGAATAATCGATCAGTTTTATGTACTTTTTTATCTGGCCAAATGTACACACATGTGCCACAAGTTTCACACACAGTCAACAATGTGACGGCCACAAAAAGAAAATAGCTAACATTTGGGGGCACCTTTTTTCTGTCTTCATGATAAACAAACATTTTAATATACATTTTGCATCAACAAGTTAAGTTAGAAAAACTTACAAGATTACATCGGCAGGTCAGATTTAAAAACAATTAAGACACCTCTTAGTTACTTGATATCATACGCAATGTGTATGACAGTTATATATATATATATATATATATATATATGTGTGTGTGTGTTCATATATGTGTGTTCATATATATATATGTGTGTGTGTGTGTGGGGTAAATTATGGTTCTTAGAAAGATTACATCGGCAGGTCAGATTTAAAAACAATTTAGACACCTCTTAGGTAATGAATGTGAGTTAATAGGTGTGTGTGTCTCTCTCTCTCTGTCTCTCTGTCTCTCTGTCTCTCTGTCTCTCTGTCTCTCTGTCTCTCTGTCTGTCTCTCTCTCTCTCTCTCTCTCTCTCTCTCTCTCTCTCTCTCTCTCTCTCTCTCTCTCTCTCTCTCTCTCTCTCTCTCTCTCTGTGTGTGTGTGTGTTTGTCTCTCTGTGTGTGTATAGTGCTGCTCCCCTGCAGAGGAACATAACTCTTCAGGCCCGGATCGTCCTCCAGCAGTGCAGCGAGGCGAAAGTTAAAGCCGCCGCTCAGTGGGCGGAGGTGAGTGGAGTTATTTATCTTTGTATTATTATACTTAAAGGGGACCTATCATGCAAAATGCACTTTTGTACGTCTTTTCTACATGAACATGTGTCCCCGGTGTTCCAGGGAACTCACCAAGTGTCAGAAAACACAACCCTCTCTATTTTCCTCCATACCCAAATCTCTAAAAAAGGGCTGCAACGGATCTGATAAAACTGATCCAGATTTGAACACTGTCCTGACGTCAGGACGGTGGCGCTACGGCTATTGGGCCAACTCCACCAATCAGGAGGAGACAGCCACGGCCATTGCCGTTCAAAAGCGCTGGAGACGCTGTAGTACATATGCCAGGCCTGTAGGTGGTGCTGTTCTCACAGAATCTGCCCAGAGCTAGAAATTGTCAAATTGAGCGAAATGAGGCATGGCTAAAATGCATGATCTGTTTGGTATTTTGAAGAAAAAAAAAGTATAAATATGCCTTATATAGGTATGGTCCTACACTATATTATTCAAATATAGCATGATAGGTCCACTTTAAGTGAAATGATCTGGGTTATATTTAAACGATTAGTCTGGGCTGTGAGATGTCACACTTCCTGCTCTCAGGATGATCCACGACTTTTCTGTTTATTGGCCTAAAAATGTCAATAAATATTCCTCGATGGATTTACTTAAAATGTTGTCCACACATTCCTCGTGGTCCTCAGAGCAGCTTTTAGAGGTGCTAGATCAATAATGCTGTGTGTAGTGACCACGGTATCCATTTGTTTTAGTCTTTGGTCTGTGATTCACTCGTGGGCTGACCGATGAGTAGACGCTTGTTGCTGAGAGGAAAAATAAAATAAATGTCCAGATGCGACTGAAAAGTAAAATATTCTTGTTTATTCTAAAAAGGCAGTGGAAAAAATGTATAAACGTTTTCAAACAAACTATTTCTCATATACACTGATACTTGATGTATAGCTGCAGTGTCTCCACATAAACATACGTTATTATTATTATTATTGTCAGGGAATAATTCTGTATACATGTTCACCTCTCGCCCTCTGACGCAGCTGCCCTAACCCTTGAGCAGCCGTTATCTCCCATAAGGAGGGGCTGCCCTAGCAAGTCGTTGTTGTTACCAGTTTGTGACCGGGCAACTCTCGGTCAGAGATAGTTATTGTTGTGGGACACCTGGAACACATCCTTCTCGGGGTGTAGATGACCCGAGCCATAAGCGACAACAAATGTGATTCAGTGTCCTCAGCTGTTTAGTCTCTCTATTGAAGAATGTTGATTATTACACTCTGAACTAGTTCAAACCTGGAGCTACAGGAGGGCTCTTCAGAATTGATTGTGGCATCTCTACCGTGTGGTCAGATCGTGGCCCGTGACATGTCTTGTGAATTCTCCGGCCGAAGCTCCAAATAAACCGTCAGTGTTTGCCATCAAAGCTCCAGCTCTCCTCGTGTCTCTCTGAGTCCTGACTCCATCAAAGCTCCAGCTCTCCTCGTGTCTCTCTCTGAGTCCTGACTCCATCAAAGCTCCAGCTCTCCTCGTGTCTCTCTGAGTCCTGACTCCATCAGAGCTCCAGCTCTCCTCGTGTCTCTCTGAGTCCTGACTCCATCAAAGCTCCAGCTCTCCTCGTGTCTCTCTGAGTCCTGACTCCATCAAAGCTCCAGCTCTCCTCGTGTCTCTCTCTGAGTCCTGACTCCATCAAAGCTCCAACTCTCCTCGTGTCTCTCTGAGTCCTGACTCCATCAAAGCTCCAGCTCTCCTCGTGTCTCTCTCTGAGTCCTGACTCCATCAAAGCTCCAGCTCTCCTCGTGTCTCTCTCTGAGTCCTGTCTCCATCAAAGCTCCAGCTCTCCTCGTGTCTCTCTCTGAGTCCTGACTCCATCAAAGCTCCAGCTCTCCTCGTGTCTCTCTGAGTCCTGACTCCATCAAAGCTCCAGCTCTCCTCGTGTCCTCTGAGTCCTGACTCTCTATTGCTTCAGAAGTTTCCCCCACAATGATCATCCAGTTGAATCCTCTCTTTCCTCAGATCCAGAAAGGATTGGTGTATGTTTGTTTCTTCCACGGAGCCACGGAGGATGTCACTCATGAGATGGGTGAGACGACTTGTTAACTTCACTGTGTAAAGGATAACAATAGTGTTGCATATATTCATGCACTCTGTTTATTATGAAATGATTGAATAGATACTTGCATCCTTTTCCCTTTTTTGTAACAAGTGTATTTATTATTTTAACCATATGCACAATAATTACAGAGAATCACATGTTGGCCATGACAGTTTTATTTCACCTTGTTCTGTCGTCTCCTCCAAAGCCAGAAGTCTGATGACCACCACGTTTTTCCGTAAAGACTCCGGACACTCTGTTTCCGTGCTGGATTTCCCCGGGAGCGTTTTGTTTATCCACCAGGACTCCCTGCTGGGGGGGGGTTGCCCAAAGGGAGGATGGAGAACAGAGGGGGGGGGCAGCTCTTCTCCACCCTAATATCTAAATGCAGGGAGAAAATGGCCGCCTCGGAGAAATGTAGGAAGGCTGGAGTGAAAGTGGAGCACGGAGAATACGGAAAGAAACAGGAAGTCAGTCTGAAGTCTGCAGAACCAATGACTCTGCTGATGGAGTTCTGAGCGGGTTAGAAACAAACACTGTAAATAAAGGATTGAATCAAAGACTGTGTGTGTCGTGACTTCCTTTCTTGTTTTTCTATCAAGCCACTAGACGCCTTAAACCACATGTGTCAAACTCAAGGCCCGGGGGCCAAATCAGGCCCGTGGTGGATTTAATTTCGGCCCGCAGGATAATTTCTAATTACTATTAGATCTGGCCCTCCGGTAATGTTAACTATAAAGTCAACCTGTTGGCAAAAATGCAATGTTAATATAGATTTCATCACATGTTGCTCATCTAGTAATTAAACGTGATTTCACTGCTGAATTCATAAAAAGGGATCAATAACATGACTGTATTTGTGTGTGATAAACAACCCTGTCTGAATAAAAGTTCAAATGATTTATAAATTCTCAGAGGTATTGCAGCTCCTAAAACATAAAACTAATGTTATCATCAGTGAAAGAAATGTCCACATTTTAAAAATAATGATTATTGAATGAAGCGGTGCATCACACCCCAGCTAAACCAATCAGACGCATCTCATCTCCCACGAGCCAATCACAGCGCATCTGGCAAACGTTCAAATCTGCTCTTGTATAGACTGCAATAAACATGTTTATCGCACCAAACAAACTTGAAGTCTCTCCTGATTTAATATCTTTTGTATTTTAATCTCAACTATGCAGTACAAACAAATGATGGACTCTAAACAATGAGAGTATGCAGGATTTTTCTTTGTTTACACAATAACAACAAAGAAAGAACGGCCTCAGTGTTTCTGTCCATATTTCGATATCAGGCCCTTGGTGGATTTAATTTCGGCCCGCAGGATAATTTCTAATTACTATTAGATCTGGCCCTCCGGTATATTGCACGCACACCTTCACTCCATCCTGAGGGTCTCCTCAGCTCAGAGCCTGACCCCAAACATTGATGACCTAGCACCCAAGATGAGATGCCAAGTATCTGAGCTAGCATCACAGAGCAGCACACTGAGTTCACATGGATGTTTCCTTCTGCACTTTTTCTCTCACGACAACAGGGCATGTTTGGTTTTCTCTTTGAGGGAAATAGTTTTCTTGAAGTTGTTGTTGGCCTGTGGAAAAATGTAATCATTAGAAATGACTCTGGAGAAGCTGCAGACAGAGCCATAAGAAATTAATGCAACTGATTATTTAATGTTTAATGTTGTTTTTATAGGCAATCATTTGAGCTTTGTTAGTTCCAGGTTTAATATGTGCAATAAGTTCATTTCAATACGTTCTGCAATAAACATTGAACCAGTCCGGCCCTCGACTAGCACCCATTTTTTTATTTTGGCCCACTTTGTATTTGAGTTTGACGCCCCTGTTCTAGATGATGTTATGCGATGCGTTTGCTCAAAATAAAATAACAAACTTTTACACATGCAACAAAGAAAAGAGTCTTTACAATATTCAAAACAAATAGGCAAACCTCAAATTAAATAACAAGCAACTTAGATATTCTTTCTTTCTTGATAAGGCTTTTATAACTTAATAACTTAAAGGTAGGGTAGGTAAGTTTGGAGAAACCGGCTCGAGATCGCTAGAATTTGAAAATACACAACCGGAAAAATCTGCCACTTCCTCACAGAGCCCCTCCTCCAACACACACGAACGCGCACATGACCAATGAGGGCACGAGATAAGTTTGTGCCCGATGGAAGGCTGACAGGCAGGTAGGCCATCCAGTTATTTTAGCCGGGCCGGCTAAAATGATTGGTCGTGCTTTTTACAGTATTACGGCTTCCACAGATGACATTTATTTATGGTTTTTTTGTCAAAGCACTTCAGATATTCATTGCTATCGGGATGTTAAGAGCATTCCATGGAATATAACAAGTGTATCTCGAGCCGGTTTCTCAAACTTACCTACCCTACCTTTAAAGGGTAATTGGACGGTTAAAAACTGTTCCTCGACAGCGTCTTTCTGACAGATTGTTGCCCATCTCTGTCACTTTAGAGGAGGCGCCGTGGGAATTGTAGTCTTTTATAGTGCGTTGACTACAGACGTCACAATTAGGTGGCCTTTCTTATGAAACTAAATACTGGCTCTAACAGTTTGTATAAAGGTATACGTCATAGTCATAAAGCTACACACCTTTTGGTACCAGCGTCCTTGTCTTGTGTTTATCATTACATACAATACAATATTCCACTTAGGTCTTTGGAGAAGTCCACAAAGTCCAAACTTTTGCAGCTGAAAATTGTGTTTCATCCAGTGCAGATTTAGAATTCTCATCCATGACCGCCTTTTAAAAATACTCATGCTAACAGCCTTTGTGTTCTCATTAATGCTGTTGTTATTGTGTAAACAAAGAAAAATCCTGCATACTCTCATTGTTTAGAGTCCATCATTTGTTTGTACTGTATAGTTGAGATTAAAATACAAAAGATATTAAATCAGGAGAGACTTCAAGTTTGTTTGGTGCGATAAACATGTTTATTGCAGTCTATACAAGAGCAGATTTGAACGTTTGCCAGATGCGCTGTGATTGGCTCGTGGGAGATGAGATGCGTCTGATTGGTTTAGCTGGGGGTGTGATGCACCGCTTCATTCAATAATCATTATTTTTAAAATGTGGACGTTTCTTTCACTGATGATAACATTAGTTTTATGTTTTAGGAGCTGCAATACCTCTAAGAATTTATAAATCATTTGAACTTTTATTCAGACAGGGTTGTTTATCACACACAAATACAGTCATGTTATTGATCCCTTTTTGTGAATTCAGCAGTGAAATCACGTTTAATCACTAGATGAGCAACATGTGATGAAATCTATATTAACATTGCATTTTTGCCAACAGGTTGACTTTATAGTTAACATTACTTTTGTTTTATACATCATTATATTTGTAGCATGAACACGTAGTTAACTCTAAGTCTGCCTATTTAATAAATGTGTTTTCCTTATATATAGGTAAGAAGTATATTAAAATAATGTTATTTCTTTTAACTTTTTGCTTTAATTAATGGTTTAAATATTTAAACTGATTCTCTAAATGTTTTTGTTTTATTTGTAGTTAAGGTGGAAGTGCTGTGTTACAACTTTAAAAGGGTCTGATTGGTGTTACGGCCCGTCCACACGGCAGCGTGCGTCGCTTCAACGGAGACGCTTCCCCTTCACTTTGAATGTGGTGACGACGTCACGCTTTCCCGAACTGCGTTGTGGTTCCGTCGCGTCGCTTTGCCTCCTCCGTTGCTCGCTTCGAAAGTTGAGAAATGTTCAACTTTCCAAGCGTCAACGGAAGCGCCAGCCAATCAAATCATATGCCAGTACAAGCGCTAGCCAATCAAACTGCGTGCTTGTGTGTCCGGGGCGGGAGATTAATGTGATTGGTTGTTGGTCGCGCTCCAGACACGCCTACTGGCAAGCTTCAACGCACGCTGCCGTGTGGACGCTGCCGTGTGGACGCTGCCGTGTGGACGCTGCCGTGTGGACGCTGCCGTGTGGACGCTGCCGTGTGGACGCTGCCGTGTGGACGCCGCCGTGTGGACGTACCGTTAGTCTCTTTCATTACAAACGTCTACATTATTATAAATAGATCCTACGGGAGGAAAAAGAGAAATGAAAGGACAAATGAAATTCAGGATCATTTTATTATGAATAAAACACAATTGACCTTCATGTGATTCAGCAAACAGACGATAATCCAGCTTCACTTTCTGAACGTGAGGACCATGAAAACATGAAGGAAGTTTTCCAGCTAAGCTTCTCTCTGCATTTGCATAACTGCTGCTAACCTCAATCAATCAATAACAAAGGAACTGCTAAATAAACAATAACGGACAATAACAGATATTACACCAATGAAAAAAAGACATCAGTGCGGGTTCATTTAGTGCGGTGAGTACTTTTCAGATTGACACTGAAATAAAGGGGAAGACAAGGATTTGTAGAATAATTGTAAAAAACAAAACACTTCCTTTTGAGCTACTGCTCTGTTGTGATTGGTCAACCACTTAGAGATGTCCCGCCCCTTTAGCCTATCACGTACAATGTGTCAGAGCGCTAGCCAATAGGAGCGCGAGTATTACATCGTGATGTCATATGTTCAGGAACTTTGGGATTTGAGCCTTTGCAGACCATTTACATGCACACAAATATAACTCACTACAGGAGAGGGGAACAAAGTATGATAGGGACTCTTTAAAAGTATGTTTGCAGAACAAATGCGGCAAATAAGGACGTTTATTTAAAAAAAAGAAAATCCACTGAACAATCAGAGGGGCATCATTAGTTCTTTGGGGGAACGTTTTCTGTGCGTTCAACACTTCCATGTGAAAATAAAAGGCTTAGAGATAATAAAAAAACACAAATATAGTTTGTACTGCCTCGTCCTTTGCGTGCATTCATCATTTAAACAAATAAAATATACAGAAACGTATCAAACTAATCATAGAGAACTCAAAGTAAAGTGTCCATATCAACGAGGAAAACACTGACCCGAGTCTTACTGGGTTTTATTATTTGATACCAGGTCTGTTTCTTTGTCTAAGAAACCTAACCTCCTGGTTAATGCAACACGTCCCATACCCGCCGTCTTCATTTTTAACTCAGTATAATGCGTGTTTACCTTCAGTTCAACAATACAAAGTTCTAGTTTGATTCAACAGTTATTTTCAGCTTTCATATTGACCTTCACATTAGAGGTGGATTGACCTCAATGTGAACTTTAGAGGGACCCCCAAACACCCTCAATATGTAAACGATTGCATGTGTAGCAGATGTTAAATGAGGGGATAACACACTGATTTGATGTTGCAGAAGTGGACCCGGCGTCAAGTAAAATACGGAGCTTCATCTTCAAGGGGTTTCGAGTCAAAGCGATGGCTAACCTTGGATCGATTGTGTAAAAAAAGACGTCGTATTCTTGCTCTTCCATACGAGCTTCGTTTCCGTCCGTCTTTACACCCTTTCCGAAGTCTTCTTTCTTCTCAGAGAGGAAACCCCCCCCTTCTCAGTCTCCCTCCCACACACAGTCACACTCCCTCAGAGGGTTCCTCCGCCTCATGGTGGTGATGACGGTGATGCGGTTCTCCGACAGCTCTCTCAGCTGGTTGATGTGCTCCTGGACGCAGGGGCTGGGCCAGGGGTGTCCGTTCAGATAGTCCCTCAGGATGAAGGACCTCTCCACCAGGAGCTCCAGCCGCACCAGGTGCCGCAGGCGATGGAGGCTCAGGAGGTCTTTCTCCGGCTCTCTGCGGAAAAACCTGAGAAACAGAGAGAGGACGGGGCGAGTTTTTTAATACATTGTTGGGAAAACACTGAATGTCCTCTTCCAACATGAGAGTAACATGATAACAAAGGTATCCCAACTGTAGCTGTGAACATGACAGGATGTATGATTACCTAGAAGAGCATCAGGACTGTTTGAGGCATATGATAGCTATGTGATTAACATGATGATTCAGCCTCTATGGAGAGACATATGACAAGCATGCTCATTTCTGACGTGGAGCTAATCTGAAGTAAACATTGAATACTGCTTTCTATTCCTCCATCTTGTGACTGTGTAACTCCCTCTCTTGGATATCAGCATGTGAAGGACACTGTTCAGGAACTAGTTGATGCTCTGTATGTGATGACTACTTCCATTCTGGAGAGGATCACAAACACATGGATCCTGAGATTGAAGCTCAAGCCGGGGACCAGGGAGAGTTTTCTAATGGCGCATTTCCACTACACGGCCTCGCTCGGTATGGCTAGGCCTTGTTAGGACTGGCTCACTTTCCATTTCCATTACAGTTTAGGAACTGGGGCAGTAACTATAGTAACGCAGTGTAGGCGGAGCCGTGACGTCCTCTTCAATGAGAACCCCAGAAAAACAACACAGCCGTTAGCTGTTAGCACTCAGAGCTCACAGCTCCTCATATCTGTTCAGAAACTAGACAAAAGTTAAACAAGTACAAACCACAGACTGCCTGTGTCATGGAGAATACAGTCGCTGCTTTATTTATGTCTGTATAGGCCGTTGTTGTGAGTGTGGACGGTCGGAGCATATACTGAGTTAGCTTAGCCATCTCCATTCAGAAAACACGCATTTTAAAAGGTGTTTCCCCTGCCGTCTGTCTGCAGACTTGCCAAAGCATTAATTCATGGTTTTTACTAACCGGTATCAGTATGTTGTTACTTCATCATTTAGAAACGTGTATTACAATTAAATCACGGTCAAATATGTTCATCTTGTTGTAGTTGTAGCCCCCTTGCCAGCGATTCTCTCACTAGTTTAGCATACTCAGCGCGGTTGTTGGCCCGGAAAGAACCTGGATTTTATGGGGCTAGAAAAACTGTGAAATAGTACCCTAGCCGGAACTACGCCAAGTGGAAACGCAACCAAAAACGGGCCCCACACGGCTCGGCGAAAGCGAGCTCCGCGCTGTAGTCGAAATGCGCCATTACAGTCATGAACAGTGAGAAATCCAGTGTTTGTTGCAGTGTTTCTTACGGGGTGTGAGTGTAGCCTTTACACGGTTGTCATCTAAACATAATTAATATGTTTCTACTAAGGCTAATAATAGTTTGTTGTTACATAATTGAAATGTGTCCTGGAACAATAGTCTGAGAGTACCAAGCGCCACGACAGCGAGACACTTTATAGCTCCATTAGAAGTTAAAGTTGATAAAAGACACAAGAATACTTCCCTCTTTTCAGAGCATGCAGCCAACAAGTTTCACTATAAGTCCCTCGAAGATACGGGTGAATTCGAGACAAATAACCCCGTTAAGAGCGAGCCGATACAGCTCCTGCCCAAACAATCCCAGTCCTAAATGTTTACCTATTGTTAGGAGAATAATCTACATTCTGCATGACCAGACACAACAAGCAAGCACTACAACTCCTGCCCCTATCTGACAAAAGAGAGACACGTAACCGATATGATGGACTACCAGATGTCCCTGCAGAACATCCTGTGCCAACAGGCAGGAATAAGGAGAGACGTGTATTAAACGGGGACAATGCACACTAATAAACCCTGCTGGAAATGCACCAGAGTTGGCCAAGAAGCACATTTTATTTCCTCTGTAGTCCCTAGACTAGATGTTTTCAAATCACCCTTTAAAACGAATGACGTCCTCACTGGTCAGATCGTTCCCAGTGGTAAAAGCTGAATCTGTTTTCCTCACCGTATCCTGAGTGTTTTGAGCTGAGGGAACAGCATGGGGATCCGTCTGCAGAGACTCCCGCTGGATCTGTTCTGCTCGATGTCCAGATGCTCCAGAGCCGGGACTTTGGGAGCGATGGAGTCCATGTCCTTCAGAGTTATAGCCACTCTGAGCGTGAGGCGGGACACACTGGAGGGGATGGTGGTGGTGTAGGCGGCCAGAGAGTTTCCCCCTGAGAGAGGAGACAACAAGGAAGAGACACGTTAAACATCTGGCCAGAGAGGGCAAAAGTACACACTTCCTTTACTCAAGTAGAAGTACAGATACTCGTGTTTAAAAATACTCTGGTGAAAGTAGAAGTACTGACTAAACTTCTTTACTCAAGTAGAAGTACAGATACTCGTGTTTAAAAGTACTCTGGTAAAAGTAGAAGTACTGACTAAACTTCTTTACTCAAGTCAAAGTAAAGAGGCTTTGAAATGTACTTCAGTAAAAAGTACCCATAACTAGCAGCTGTTTTAAAGAGTACCTGACCTCCCTTTATATTAATAGAACAATAATGTCATTGTTAGCTAATGAATGTTTCCATGCTGAACAACGGCAACATGACAACGTTTTCATTGGTCCCTCTTCTTTAGAGAAGACCAGGAAACGATGGATACACGGATCGTGTTCAAATCAATAGGCACGCAATGACTCTAAATAATAATGATCACGCCACCAAACCTCTCTCAGAACCATGTGATCTGTGCTCACCGACAATGCAGAGGGTCTCCAGCTGCTGCAGGGGCTTCAGCCAGGAGGCCAGGCGGCACTCGATGCCCTCTCTGATGTATCTGTACCGAACAGTGAGAGAGCGCAGAGACGAGAAGCTCTGCAGGGCGTTCTCAGGCAGGATGCATTCTGGGTAATCCACCAGCTCCAGACTGGTGAGCGTCGGGCCTCCGTACCTGGGAACACCTTTACAAAAATGAAAGACATTAAGAAACACATTATAAAGTGACATTTAAAAGCAAAGGAACATGAATTAAAGTCACAAAGCAGTGTGAGATACACACATCTGAAATGTTGAGCTCTGAGTTTTCTATGACCTCACTTTCTTTCTACTTTCTTGTTTAACTTGTCCTTTAGTTATTTATATACAAGTGTTTCAAGCTAAACCAACCCCCTTATTCTTCTAATCTGACCCCATGGTACCTTTTAGTTTTCACCAAAACTATTCTTTTTTTTTTTTTAATGCACATAGTTATTAGTTTGACTCAAGTACAAGATCTGAGTACTTCTAGTTTGACTCAAGTACAAGATCTGAGTACTTCTACTTTTACTCGAGTACAAGATCTGATGCCAATTATGTTATGGTTTACAAAACGTCATCATCTTTTGTGATTTAAAAAGGGACTACAGATGCAGGAGTTTGTAGCAACAGAGACACTTCAGCAGCTGATAAGAACAGGTGACCTTCTGTCTCACCTGGGCTCTCTGGGTCTGATGGACTCAGGTAATAATGACCTTCTGTCTCACCTGGGCTCTCTGGGTCTGATGGACTCAGGTAATAATGACCTTCTGTCTCACCTGTGTGTTCTGGGTCTGATGGACTCAGGTAATAATGACCTTCTGTCTCACCTGGGCTCTCTGGGTCTGATGGACTCAGGTAATAATGACCTTCTGTCTCACCTGTGTGTTCTGGGTCTGATGGACTCAGGTAATAATGACCTTCTGTCTCACCTGGGCTCTCTGGGTCTGATGGACTCAGGTAATAATGACCTTCTGTCTCACCTGTGTGTTCTGGGTCTGATGGACTCGGGTAATAATGACCTTCTGTCTCACCTGGGCTCTCTGGGTCTGATGGACTCAGGTAATAATGACCTTCTGTCTCACCTGTGTGTTCTGGGTCTGATGGACTCAGGTAATAATGACCTTCTGTCTCACCTGGGCTCTCTGGGTCTGATGGACTCAGTTAATAATGACCTTCTGTCTCACCTGTGTGTTCTGGGTCTGATGGACTCAGGTAGTTGTCAGGTAGAGGTGCAGGTGGTTCCCCTCTCATCCCCCAGGACAGGTGCTTCAGTTTCTTCAGGCTCAGCAGGAGGTTGTGGAAGACGTCGCAGGGCACGGGCCTCACGGTGTCCAGCCCGTAGCCCTCCCCCTGCTGGTGGAACAGCAAGTACTGCAGGTTCACCAGTTGAGACACGCCCTGGATGAAGTGTGCGCAGCAGGGCAGCTTCACATTGCACACGCTCAGGTGAGTCAGGCGCTCCTGGAGCTTAGAGGTGAGACTGGACCCCAGCATGGGCTCCTCCCAGGTGCCGTTCCTCACCCCGATGTCCTGTAATGTGGAGAGAAATCACTGGTTAAGTAAACAAGTGAGGAAACATTTAACATAACAGCACAATCACTGAGAGAAAACATGCTCAAAGACCCTTTAGTGTGCATTAAATTGTGTACTTTTACTCCACGGTATTTAATACCTTTAGTTACTTTAAAGATTTGGATTAATGACTAACTAACTATATTTTGATGATAATACTTTTCTACTTTTACTTGAGTAACATTTGAATGCAGGACTTTTACTGTAACAGAGTATTCCTACACTCTGGTACTTCTACTTTTACTCAAGTACATGATCTGAGTACTTCTACTTTTACTCAAGTACAAGATCTGAGTACTTCTACTTTTACTCAAGTACAAGATCTGAGTACTTCTACTTTTACTCAAGTACAAGACCTGAGTACTTCTACAAGATGTGAGTACTACTACTTTTACTCAAGTACAAGACCTTAGTACTTCTACAAGATGCGAGTACTACTACTTTTACTCAAGTACAAGATCTGAGTTCTTCTTCTTGTACTCAAGTACAACATCTGTGTACTTTTATTCAAGTACAATATCTGTGTTTTCTCTAATGACCCTGATATAATAAATACACACATTAATACTATGTTTACCCACCTTCAGCCCGGGAAAATGCGCCAGATTCTCCATGTATTTCCCTTTGTATTTCCTCCCTCCGTCCACGAAGACCACCGCGCTGAGCGTCGGGAGGAATTTAACGAGGCGACGCCACTCTTTACGCCGCAAATGACGCACCGCAACCCGGGTAAGTTTTCGGTCTCGCAGCATGTCCCAGAAACCGTAGGTATATCGTCTCAGGTCGCACAGCATCACGGTGTGATTCCTCCACAAAGACGGCTGATCGATGAGCACCTTCAGCTGTCTGCAGCCGAAGCGCACCGTGTGTTTCTCCTCGGTGCTCAGGAAGCTCAAGATGTACACCCAGACTTCCGGAGGCAGCTGCGGGAGATCCTCCATCGAGAGGCGGGTAGAGGATGGAGATAGAGCCGCTGAATCTCTCTGGATGACTGCATGCATGAACCACCGTGCGCTTTTATTGTTGACACTCCGCCCGATTTGAAGCAGTCGCAGTGTGGTGACGTCGATTGTTGTTATCCTAGAGCAGGGGTGTCCAAACTCCGGCCCGGGGCCCAAATGCGGCCCGCGGACCATTTTGAATCAGCCCTCAGCAAATTCAAAAAGTAAAATGAAATATGGCCCACAGATGAAACTTGTGCTTGTCTTATACTGTACTTCTTAAATATAAATGTACAAATATATTACACAGTAGTATTCATGTGTTAATAAGACCACTTGAAACATTTTTCTAACATATCTTAGTTGATAAGAAAAAAGCCCAATGTCTTATTTACATAACAAGCTTGAAATACACCCTTGTAGTGCCGAAGAAGGGAGTCGGAGGCGGTGCAATGAAGGTAAAAAGTGGTGCTTTAATGAGCAGCAGAAAACCACATGTTGTCGGGTCGCAGCCCGGGAAGAAGAGAAAGCGAGGGCACGCCATAAATACAGTCAACAACATGTGTCCGTGCGGAAACAATACCCCCAACCTGTAGTTCCATGAGTGAATTATGTAACCTAGTTAATTAGTGATCACTACACCCTTCATATTTCCTCTTATTATAATCAATCTGAGGCTTCTGTTTTAAGGGATGAGTTGCTAACACTCACAAGCATCATTTACTTACATTTGATTGATTTTTCCAACTTATAACTGAACTTAAGAGGCGATAAACCTCTAGTGAGCAGCCCAGCCCTTCGTATATATTTTTCTGTATGTGGCCCTCGGTGAAAAAAGTTTGGACACTCTTAGTCCTAGAGCATACTGATATTTACACAACAAAACAATTATGATTTGAGTCAAAATTAAGTAAATATCATGATTTCATGTTATAATAAATAAGTTGGTACTTGTGGGTTATCTGTCGCCACTTTTTAATAGTGGGTGTAGCTGGCTCCTGCACATTAACTTTTTAATTTCTCAAAATAACAAACTTTAATCCTAGGGGTTAGGGTTAGTCTGAAAAAAACTAAAAAAGTGGCGACAGATAACCCACAAGTAATACGTTTAATATGAAACTAAAGTAGTTCACAGCCGTTTTTTCTAGGAAGAATATCCATGTCATTTCATTTAATTTCAAACCTTTATTTAACCAGATTGGTCCCATTGAGATCATAGATCTCTTTTTCAAGGGAGACCTGCAGCATATAGGTTCCACATGAAACATACAAATGTTTGTGCACTCTTTTTAGTTAAGGACTTTACATTTATATTAAATTATAACTACATTTCACAACACTGAATTAAATACTTGTCTAGTAAAACCTGCCTTTTAATAATCATGATTGTATTTATTTTATATGATGAACCGTGAGCTTGTGTTGATGCTATGACAACACGATCGCTTCAGTCAAATGAATAAAGTTGGGAGATACATTTGATTTAAATTCTAGATGCATACAAATGTTATGGTTTAAATCAGGGGTCGGCAACCTTTTTGATATGAAGTGCTGTGATTCTCCAGAACACACATGTTATGATATTATGGTCATGCAGAGTGAGATGAGATCGCTGTCCCTTTAAGAGAGAGAGAGAGGGGTGTGGCGTGCGCACGTGTGTGTGTGGATGGTAGAGCGAGAGTGAGCGAGCGTGTGTATGTTTCTGGAAGTGAAACGAGGCAGCAGAAAACAGAGGTCTGTGATGTTTTTGTGAAACAGAAGAACAGCTAAATAAATGCAACGGCCTCCCAAGAAGAGCTCGCCTCTCTCCAGTCATTTAAGCTAAAGTGGGTTATTGAACCTGAAGCTTGTTGCTTCTGCCCTCCTCGACTACGGTCTGGGAGCCGACAGGAAAGTTCAACACACAGATGGCCAGTCCGCCCCTTTGTAGCATATTAATGAGAGATGAGCAGATCGCCACTGGGCTTTCAACTAAAGACACAGCCACGCAAAAACTGCGGCATTTGTAAAGCTTCTTATGGGTACTGCAATTTGTGAAGTGCTTTCCTCTGTGGTGAAACGATCAGCCCTGTGAGTATGTGTTCGCCCTACCATACCAAAAAGTAATATCTTCTACATATAAAACGGACAAAGTAAAGAATGAAGTGTATGTTTAAATGTTAGCATCCCCCGAAGAGGCTCAAGCTCTTACGTTGAGTCTGGAGTTTCAATACATTCGGAATTTGACCGTGTAAAATGTCCTCTTGGGTTACCGTACAGCCAATGCGTGACGTCATTGGTAAGCGTAACGGACCCCGAACACATCTGGTAGGCCGAACACATATGGTACCTACACCTGCACCACGGAGGAAAGCGGCAGAAAGTCGCCTGGAGTTAAACAGAGCGGGGCTGCGCTGCGTGCATGGCTTCCTTCTGCAGGTAACGGGGAGACGCGCTCTGGCGGCGGTCTCGTTCAGGATCCGAAAATACAATTTAAATATTTTGCACACTTATTCCACTTATTCCTAGTGTGCCACTGGTTACGGTGCCGCGTGCCAATGCTGGCACGCGTGCCAGGGGTTGCCGAGGCTATTCATGTGTTTGGACCATTTACCTAAAAAATACATATAAACGTCGATTTACTGTTAGTCAATGGGATAAACATCCTTTTGGACCCAATTACATCATGAGACTGCTACAAATAATTGCCTTAAAGGGGCCCTTTTATGCTCATCTTACATTACATGTCACTTGTTAGACGCTTTTATCCAAAGTAAAGCAACATTCAATACTGTGGGCAATCCCCACAGTGCCTCTACTGTGACATGTCTCCTTGCAACCCAGTCTCACAGCATTTCGTGTTATAGTCACGAAATTAATTTAATCTATTGATTCGTGTTCACCAACACGATTTTCGCATTTTTTTCGTGTCACACAGAACGATTTTAAAAGCAATGTATTTCTATTGGTAGTATGTTTCGTGCCTGCAACACGTCTTTTTGTCCGGTCGGGTCTTGGAAGACCAGAAGCTGTGTGGTTCATAACAGTGTCTTACTCAATATCTTACCCTAAGCCTAACCCTATTCCTTTTATTTTAAATTGTATAATGTGGGAGTTTTTTTGCCGTCAGTGAGGAAAAGAAATGGCTCAGAGCCTCAGAATACTGACATCTGGATTTTTGTCATCTTTTTTTCCTTCTAATTTGTTATTATTTGGTGCAGGCACGAAACATACTACTGTAGTGCCGAGAGAAGGGAGTCGGAGGCGGTGCATCGGAGGTACAAATCTGGCTTTATTGAGGAGCAGAAATCGACATGCTGTCGGGTCGAGCCGAGAAGAGTAAGAGAAAGTGAAAGAGGAGGACACACAGTAGGTACCCCGGAGGTACCGTCAACATATATGTCCGGGCGGAAACAATACCCCAACCTGTAGTTCCCGGATTGAATTATGTAACCCCAGTGTATGAATCAGTGATCACTACACTACCAATAGAAATACATTGCCTCTAAAATTGTTCTGTGTCAGAATATTGAAATCTGTATTTTTTTTTATCTGTTTTTCCTTCTAATTTGTTATTATTTACATTGCTTTTAAAATCGTTCTGTGTGACACGAAAAAAATTGTGAAATCGTGTTGGTGAACACGAATCAATAGATTAATTTCGTGACTATAACACGAAATGCCGTGAGACTGTGTTGCTCCTTGCTTTAATGTTCAAAAGCTCTTTATTTTTCTCATACTGCCTGTGCTGCAGCATCTTTTCACCCTGGTTGTTTACGTGTACACTTCCTGGGGACTTGCTCTGACGCGCAGGCAGAACTAACGAGAAACCACATTCTAGTCAGACAATTTAGAGCTGTACTCCGCCACTGGCCAGCTAAAGCACGAAAAAGGAACAGAAACCACCTATTTGCTTCGACCAGAGGCAAGCAAGACTTACACTTTGAGAGACTACCACAACAAATGAAAGGTGAGAAAAACGAATGTTTGTGTCTTGTTATACAGTACCGTGGGAATTTGAAAAGTAATCAGGAAGTGATTTACATCTCTTCGTGGAGGTCCCTTTACTTTTTCTTTAGGCCCAATCCCAAACCACTCCCTCGACCCTACCCCTCCGTGGCGGAGTGAACTCCGTCTGTAGCCACACTCGCAGCTCAACGAGGCTCCCTCCTGTCAGATGGAGGGAGTAAATACAGGCAAGCTGACAAACTCCCCTCTCTCCGGCAGAAACAGGAAATGCCGTAACTGTATGTGACAACGGTTTCAAATCAGCATCTCTTAGACAAAAAATGTAAATTAAGAACTCAAATAAAACTCCAAACATCTTTCATTGTGTTACTTTTTTGTAAAGCTCTTTTAGTTTTAAACCTGATGTTTATAAGCTTCTTAGTTTTTGCAACAGTCTGTAAATATACACAACTTTATAATAAAATGCACACATTCACCTTTTTCTAGACTAACCACAGGTATGATCCTAAGTTAAAAACATATGAGGTTATCATGAGGTTGTTAACATCGCAGTTTATCAGTGGATGTTTGCTGGAACTGTTTGTAAACAGCGTGTTTCCTGACGGACACACACAGCGTGACTCCGGTCAGGTAGAGACCAGTCTCAAGTCAGCACCGATGCAGACTCGCTGTTTGAGGGCTTGATAGCCCACTCCCCCTCCAACCTCTCCACACTCGTTGGTTTGGAACAGCACTTAATGTGGCGGACCCTCCGCGCGAACGCGCAAACGGAGGGGTAGTGTGTAGGGGTAGGGCGTGGTTTGGGATTGGGCAAAAGTGTTCTTCTCGTATCTTCCTGTAATTCTTCTTCATGTTGTGCTACTCTGAGCTGCACTCTAGAGACTTCGGCCCAATCCCAAACCACGCCCTACACCCTACCCCTACACACTACCCCTCCGTTTGCGCGTTCGCGCGGAGGGTCCGCCACATTAAGTGCTGTTCCAAACCAACGAGTGTGGAGGGGGAGTGGGCTATCAAGCCCTCAAACAGCGAGTCTGCATCGGTGCTGACTTGAGACCGGTCTCTACCTGACCGGAGTCACGCTGTGTGTGTCCGTCAGGAAACACGCTGTTTACAAGTAGTTCCAGCAAACATCCACTGATAAATTGCGATGTTAACAACCTCATGATAACCTCATATTTTTTTAACTTAGGATCATACCTGTGTTTAGTCTAGAAAAAGGTAAATGTGTGCATTTATTTATAAAGTTGTGTATATTTACAGACTGTTGCAAAAACTAAGAAGCTTATAAACATCAGGTTAAAAAAAAAAGAGCTTTACAAAAAAGTAACACAATGAAAGATGTTTGGAGTTTTATTTGAGTTCTTAATTTACATTTTTTGTCTAAGAGATGCTGATTTGAAACCGTTGTTACATACAGTTACGGCATTTCCTGTTTCTGCCGGAGAGAGGGGAGTTTGTCCCAAAGCTTGCCGCTGTATTTACTCCCTCCATCTGACAGGAGGGAGCCTCGCTGAGCTGCGAGTGTGGCTACAGACGGAGTTCACTCCGCCACGGAGGGGTAGGGTCGAGGGAGTGGTTTGGGATTGGGCCTTCATTCCAACTTTAAAAGGATCACATGACATTCAGCTATAAAAACTTGTTCTTCGGATTTTTGATATCTTTTACATTTTTTGAGATATTTAACTTAGTTTGGAGCTTGGTAAAGAGGCCTTCTTCAGATTTTAACATTAGTGTGTTTGAGCAGCTCGTTAAGGCGTGACGTGCTTTGATCAAAACAGAGTGGAGGACAGCTTGAAATTCGCCTTACATTTTTTAATTCCCAAACCCTACACTCCTGGGACATAATGTTATGCTTGAATTGTAGGAAAACCTCTCTCGTTAATAACGCGTTAACTTTGACAGCCCTAGTTTTTACAGAAGGGTTTGTTCATATATCATTCATAGCCTGAATTATATAACATTTTATACCTAAAAACAAGGCGAAAATTATGTTATGTTAGGGCTGTTGACAGTATTTTCTGATTTATGGAGTGATAAAAGAGATATCCAAAATCCCTTCTGTAAAAACTTTAGATTCTAATATGACTACAAAATGAAACAAGAATTTTGAACCTGGCTTTATCCAATGTTCAGAATTGAGTTCCTGAAATGTGTTAAAATGTGCGCAGCTTTAATGAGAGTATGGCTCATTTGCATAAACATGCTATTTCAGGAAACTTGTAATACAAAAAACAATTGTCTTAATGTACGTAATTATCAGTTTATTGCAGCCATATCGTCTGTGGAACAGTAAAGTGAAAATAGAAAGTAACAAGAAAATTGTGCTCATACAAATTTGACTCTGTGGGATAAACCAATTCATTTTTATTTATTTGTATCTCTGACTCTCTGCATATTTTGGTCAACGCTCTTGATAAGGATCCTTAAAAATAAATTTCAAAAATGTTGTGTTTGTAAACGTAACAAAAAATGATGTATGTGTAGTGATCACATAATTCACGCATGGAACTACAGGTTGGGGGTATTGTTTCCGCACGGACATATGTGTTGCTGACAGTATTTATTGTGTGCTCTCCTGGCTTCTTTCTCTTCTCTTCCTGGGCTGCGACCCGACAACATGTCCGTTTCTGCTGCTCATTAAAGTTCCCATTTGCACCTTCGATGCACCGCCTCCGACTCCTATCTCTCGGTACTACATAGTTCAATTAATCTTATAGTTCTTCTCTAGAATGCAGAGATCAAAGAAACAAAAAGGAAACATAACTATATATATTATAATATGTAAAGTAAAATTAGACTTTCCTTAAAAGGATGTGACTTCTGAAATCAGGAAATATTTGCTAAATAAATAATTAACATTTATGGAAAAAATGTTTGTCAATACATTTTCTGAGAATGCTAATTCTGAAAAATATGATTCTTATGAACAACCTCTGGATTATCACGCTGAAAGCTACTTCCTTGTTTACGAATAATTTCGGCCGTGATTATACCCTGCAGTTAGTCTAATCACCCCAAAATACTGTTGCATTGTTGTTTTTATTTGGAAACATTACATACCTGTTCCGATCCATTGAACTTCATCAGCGAAAGGTAAAGATCTATCCGTACCAATCGTTCTGTGATTGGTTTTATCAGACATTTCTCTAAGGGGTTTCCCTTTCTGTTAATTATTAACTTCAACCACATACGTTCCAAACCTACCAGGTAAAACAACCTGCAGGGTCTGAAAGACGTCCTAGGAGTTCATTATTAACTTGCGTGGTGAAGCAAATATTGGTCTGGATTTCACTACATCTATCGTGCAATCTCTATCTCAATCTCAATCTTTATTTATTTATATAGCACATTTAAAACAACCTTCAGTGCTGTACAGGCAATACATATGAAATAACACAATGGGAGTACAATAATAAAACAATAATTAAAAACATGATAAAAAGCACAATAACTAGAAAAATATTTTAAAAAACACATACAAATGTAAAAATGTAATGTTCAACTAGTATTAAAAGCCAGTGCAAAGAGGTGAGTTTTTAGCTGAGATTTAAAAAGTTCAATAGACTCAGCAGTCCGGATATGTACTGGGAGGCTGTTCCACAGTCTGGATATGTACTGGGAGGCTGTTCCACAGTCTGGATATGTACTGGGAGGCTGTTCCACAGTCTGGATATGTACTGGGAGGCTGTTCCACAGTCTGGGAGCTGCAACACTGAAAGCCCTGTCACCTCGGGTCTTTTTCCTGCACCGAGGAACCACCAACATATTTTGCTGAGCTGATCGCAATGCTCTAGCTGGAGCATGGCGGTGCAACAACTCAGACAGGTAATGTGGTGCCAGTCCATCCAATGATTTAAAAACAACAAGTAAGTACTTGAACTGGATCCTGTAACTGACAGGAAGCCAATGAAGGTCTGCCAAAACGGGTGTGATGTGGTCATAACGTCTCTTCCCAGTAAGAAGGCGTGCAGCCGCATTTTGGACCAGCTGCAGGCGACGGATCAAACACTTATCAACACCAATATACAGGGAGTTACAATAGTCTAAACGAGACGTTATAAATAGGTGGATTAGCTGTTCAAATTCCTTACTAGGAAGATAGGCCTTTACCTTCCCCAGAAGCCGCAGCTGGAAGAAGCTTGTCTTGACAACTGAGCTTATTTGTTTGTCGAATTTAAAACAGTTGTCAAAGATGACTCCAAGATTTCTGACAGAGGGACGGCTGTAGGAGGCTAAGGGGCCGAGTACACTATTAAAGCCATCCAGGAGTTCAGACTGTCCAAATATTATAATCTCTGTCTTGTTTTCGTTGAGAGTCAAGAAGTTGATTTCCATCCATGATTGTATGTCTTTCAGACAGCTAAGCAAGGCAATCCTAGATTCCTTATTTGCTTTTATAGGCAGGTATACCTGCAGATCATCTGCAAAGCAATGGTAAGAAATATTATGGTTTTTTAAAAATTGACCCCAGAGGTAGTAAATACAGACTGAACAAAATGGGGCTGAGGATAGAACCTTGAGGGACCCCATATGCTAGTGGGGCTGCAGCTGAAGAATACTGGCCAAGATGCACAGAAAAGGTCCTTTCTGACAGATAGCATAGTGCAGCTTTACTTACTTAAAGGTGGGGTAGGTAAGTTTGAGAAACCGGCTCGAGATACACTTTCTGTTATATTCCATGGAATGCTCTTAACATCCCGATAGCAATGAATATCTGAAGTGCTTTGACAAAAAAAACATAAAAAAATGTCATCTGTGGAAGCCGTAGTACTGTAAAAAGCACGACCAATCATCTGAGCCGGCCCGGCTAAAATAACTGGATGGCCTACCTGCCTGTCAGCCTTCCATCTGTGCACAAACTTATCTCGTGCCCTCATTGGTCATGTGCGCGTTCGTGTGTGTTGGAGGAGGGGCTCTGTGAGGAAGTGGCAGATTTTCTCCGGTTGTGTATTTTCAAATTCTACGCACTCGAGCTGGTTTCTCCGAAATTACCTACCCCACCTTTAATACACTAAGACTATGTTAAAGTAACTTCCTTTTTGAAGGTCCCTATAATCTCTGTTTCAGACAAACTTAGTCCAAACATACAGTTTCATTTTTGAAAGATAGCTTTTCTATACAATTTGACCTTTTATTTTTCATCCATTTATTCTTCAATTCATTTCATTTGTCATATTGTAATAGATATTGCAGTATATATTAGTATTTATATTTCATTTTTTTCTAGAGTGCAGCCCAGAGTAGCACAACATGAAGAAGAACTAGAAAATGCATTTTCTGCAGAAAATGCGTGTGAATGCTGTAAACTGTGAACATTTGTGGCTGAATTTAGCTGAAAATGCAGAAAAAGCTGAATATGTTATTAGCTGAATGGTAGCTGCTTTTAGCTACAGAGACCAAGTCAGTGTGTTGCTGAACTTAGCGGAGAAATGCAGAAAAGTGAAATGATTTGAATTAAATTGTTACAGCTCAAATGCATTGCAATGACTTTGTTGAAAACTTGAAAGTGAAATGTTAAACTGGAAGAGTAGGAAAAATAGTGAAGAAGCTCAATATTTAAAAGAACAACATGTATAGCCTCAATGTCCTGAAATAGCTGAATAAGTTAATAGTTGAATGGTTTGTGCAGCTGAAAGTAGGCTGAAGGAGTTACATATCATCAATGTGTATTAAGAAGAGAAGTAAAAAGGCTTGGGAAAGCAGCAGAATATTTTGACTGCAAACTTTTGAACTAAAAGCATACGTCACCAATAATGTATAAAATATGTGGAACATGTTGAAGTCAGTATGAAGTCTCCATCAGACAGAAAAGAATAGGCTGAGACAGTCTTTAAACTCCAGTCTGTTTGTCAGTGTTTGTTTCTGTGCTGAGCACCTAATCATAACACCTGTTTAAGTGAGCTCAGAGATCAAAGGTTCCATGGAGATGTGCTGTGAAAGGAGAGCCTTTCCATTGTTCTGAATGAGAAATGAACCGCTTACATTTCTAACTATAGTTTAAAAACGGTAGCTGCTTTCGGTAAAATGTCAACGTGTGCAGCATGTCACGGACCCTGAGCGTCTGAAGTGTGCTTTTTGTGCACTTTCGGGTCAATAATGTGGCATTTTTGGCAGATTTACTAAAGGTGTGCAGCTGCTGCTCTGAGGATAGATCAGGCTGAATTTACAATGGGCCTTAACGCCACTAATTATTTTAACTTGCGTTATATTAACGCATGTGTATTTGTCCTCGGCCCGCCCCGTAGTTTCAGAGCGCAAAGGCTTGACGTTGTTGTTAGTTGGATGGTGGGAGATCCTAGCGAGAGATATGGATACAAGAAAAGGTGTTTTAAACGGCAAGCCGTGTGGACGGGCCGTAAGCAAAATTGACAATTCGACCACAACCAAAGTCTAAAAAGCAGCACATAAATCAGCATTATTTAACTTGTTTCTTTGTTTATTTTCAGTTCATCCAAAATGAGCCAGTCATCAACTGAGGAACCACGTGAGTTGAATACGTGGACCAAAGAGGACGTCCACCACTGGCTGATGAATGTGGTCAAAGTTCCTCAGAGTTGTGCCGATCTTTTTCTGGAGCACGAAATGAATGGAGAATCTCTCAATGAGATTGAGAAGTCATATATATTGAAATTAGAAATACCAAACGGCCCCGCTGTCAAAATCTCCCATTATCTAGAGAGGCTTAAGAAAGGATCACAACATGAGTCCCAGTTCCCAGCTGAAGTGGAAAACTGGACAAAGGAGGAAGTGGCTCAGTGGTTAGTGGGCATGTGAAGGTCGATGGCAAAAAGGTTGAACGATTTCAAGAGCAAGAAGTGTCTGGAGATTGTCTGTTTGCTTCGAGGAGCAGGATTTCCTGCATCTGGGGCTAAAGATGGGTCCCGCTCTCAAGATCCTGAAGGAGCTCAGGCGACTGAGAAATCAAGAGTCAACGCCACCATCTAGAATCAGATCGTTCTCTAAGGGCAAAAACAAACAAGCAGGCAAGAGTCTGCCAATGGAGAGAAAGACAAACTGAAGTAACATTTCAGGTTTGTTTTTCCAGTTCATGAGAATGTTGTTTGAGCGGTGTGAGAAATATCGGCTTCTTCCAGGTTCAACTTTAGTGCTTTATTTTTAATTTCTATTCTGTTTTTCTTCAGAAACCAGCCCCGTTGATCAAGGATACCCTGGATGGGCTTTCAACATGCGATTTCAACAATTTTAAATTTGGTCTGGAGTATTACACAGACCCTGAGTGCAAAGCAATTCCCCTGTGCAAACTGGAAGGTAAAGACACCAGTGACATCGCTACAGTAGTGACCAACAACTACGGACCTGACAAGGCTTACGCGTCACACAACATGTTCTCCGAGATATACATCGGCGTGATCTGCTGACCAACTGCAAAGCCACATGGGTAAGAATGTTTCTCCCACTCTCTTCACACAGTCTTGTAGGCATCTTTCGGTTTTCCAACCCAGTTGAGATTTAACCACGCCTACTTCCACATCGACATGTATACTCTAATTTGGGTAAATGTGCCATAAAAAATATGATCAATTTAGTATTTATTGGACCACAGTTAGTTAAGCACCTCTCTGCACGGTTCCTCTTCCTACTTCCCTTTCGAATCGTAAATCTATCGATCATAAATCTATCAATTAGATTTATAATTCGAAAATTATAAAAGTAGGTATGCATGTGGAGATTATCCGGCTGAACAAAACGTGCATTTATCAAACAGGTTCGTTTTCCACAGATCTTATTTTTTACAATATTCCAAAATCCTGTGGAGAAATCCGTTGCTTTTTTGTCGAGGGAACCCATGCGCAGCTTACTTAGGGGTCGGCCTAAAAAAATACGTCATCCCTGCACAGCTAATAATAACTGTGATCATCTTTCACGTTGAAAATAGCACTTTTTTCATTGATCTACTTGAAAAACATGCTCTATGAAGCGACTGTAGCTGCTCAAATCTAAGCTGGGTTGGAAAAAAGGATAGATACATGTGTTTTCCAAATGTCAGTAGTATGCATTCACTGATGCACATCTTCAGCTTTAACTCAACAGTCTGATTAGCTTTGTATCATTATTGATTTACTTTTATAGAATTCAATATCAGTTACTCTACTAATTGATTCATAATTGAATTGCTTATACAGGTACGGTGGAGGTCCGCCTAAAAACTTGTGTCGACGAAGAAACAATAACGCAGTCAAACGCATCCAGCGAGCGCAGATCTAAACGCAGAGCGCCAAAAAGAGAAAAACGTTCTTCCTGTTTTAAAGTTAACTTAATGTTACAGATATCGTGCTGTTCTCCATGATTTAGTCCATTTAAGGAATCGTACCAAGCCATGCATTAGTGATGTCATACTTTTGACATCATCATTATTGTCATAAGTGTTAGACCAAAGTGTCTTAAAGGTCTCCTATCATGCAAAATGCACTTGATGTATTTTATACATCAACATGTGTCCCCGGTGTGTCAGGGAACTCACAAAGTGTCAGAAAACAAACCCGCTCTCTTTTCCTCCGTACCCAAATCTCTAAAAACGGGGGAACAACGGAGCTGATCCAGATTTGCTGCCGATATGACGTAATATCGGAAATGTGGGCTGGCTTTACACCCACGGGCCTATCAGAAACTTTGCTTTCAGAAACAATGCCCGATGTGTTTTGGACGGAATATGGTCTTTGTTTACATTAGCAAGCATCGCTAACACTCAGAGCTAACCTGTACTGGAGAGAGTATGTGTGAAGAAGCAGGAAATAAAAAGGAACTCACCTTGTGGTAAACCTGAGAGAGAGAAAGAGTTTGAGCTCCATACTGTTTCAGAAATAATCCTTGATGTGGTTTGGAACAGGATATGGAGTTTATTCACGGCAGCATTTAGCTGCATCTGTCACGAACTTGGAAACACAAGGTATTGGACTCAAATGCACGACCCAGGAGACAGAGGTAAAGTATGAGTAGGATACTTTATTCCAAAAAACAGGATAATAAATAAGGATCGACACTCTGGATGAGGTGACAAAAAAGGTTCAAAAAGGCACAAAAGAAAATCGCTCACTAAGTGAGGAACAAACTTACAAAATAATTCCGAGAGCATAAATCAGGCATGAGACAAGGTGAGTAATCGCAGGCACGCTGACTACTTGCATAGAGTGGCGAAGTCACGCCCATCTACTTCCCATCTTTATTTCGGAAAAATTATGTATTGAAGTCAATGGAGAGAGAAAACTTATCTTTCGATCCCGTTTGAATTGTGTCGTGAATTACACATATGATGTTTGTCAATCTTAAAAAATAATTTCCATGTCAAAAAAGTCACAGTTGTCGTAAAACTGTTGAAATATAAGACTATGAAAAATACGCAACTAGAAAGACTACAAATCCCAGAGTCGCGTAAGTGATGTCACAATTGTTTTCCTAGTTAAAGAGATAGCTAAAATCAGCGCCATATAGATATAATCTATCTATATGGCGCTGGCTAAAATAAGATAACTTTAACAAGATGCCTGTGTGCTTAGTACCAGGTTGTTATTATACCAGCAATGGGTCTAGCTCGTTCTTTCGCTTCCCGTCTGATGAAAGGACCAGGAGTGGCTTGATCAAGCTAGCTAGTAGCTAGCACGTTAGTTAGCATTACAGCCTTGTCATTTTATTAGCCTTAACATGAAGTAACATTAAGTAACCCAAAATGTTAAACAGTAAGAGTAGTAGTCATATTTCGTGAACCCATGAAGAGTACTGTCACCGGTGTGATCATTCTATAATACACAATTTAAGCCCGGGGAGAAATGCTAACGCTAACGCTAGCGATCTTCTCTACTTCATGCTATCTGCACAAATGGTTGACATTAAACATTAAAACGACCAGGCAGTTCAGAGAGAATCAAAGGAAGGCAGGCAGGCAGCTTTGCATGACATTCTTCAGGACGTGTTTCATTGTGGTGATAGTGAGGATAGTCAATCGTTTTGTTGACAAGACAGTAGTTACGGCCATCTTGTGACGTGTGTTGTTGACCAGAGATGTAGTTCATTGAGCGTTTCACACAAACAAATGTGTTACTTCACAGTTTTACAACACTTTTTTTTTTTTTTTACTTGCAAAATTATCTTTTAAATTGACAAACATCATATGTGTAATTCGTGGCACAATTCAAACGGGATCGAAAGATAATCTTTCTAGCAACACATCTCTGACATGAAGCTATGTAATGTCTACTTCATACTGTTGAAATTACTTTAAAGTGCACCTATCATGCTATTTTAAGGCATTTATTATGGGTCTCAGATATATAAAAATATATAAAAACATGTCTATGATGTGTTTTGCTCAAAATACAAACAGATCATGCATTTTAGAAATCCTCATACCCCTCTATTCCAGCTGTTAGAGAAACGCGGATTTTGGGTCCTTAGCTTGAAAAAAAAAAAAAGAGGAGGCGGATTCTAATGCCTGATCAGAATTCTACCGGAGATAAAGTTAAATTGTGCTGTGATAAAACGCCATCCTGTTCTAAACCACACCAAGGATTATTTCTGAAACAGTATGGAGCTCAAATGATTTTCTCTTGCGGGTTTATCACAAGGTGAGTTCTTTTTTTATTTCCTGCTTTTAAACACATGTGCTCTCCAGTACAGGTTAGCTCTGAGTGTTAGCGAGGCTAATGTAAACAAAGACGAGATTACGTCCAAAACACGTCAGGCATTGTTTCTGATAGCAACTCTCTGTGGGTCCACCATCTGAAATTACGTCATATCGGCAGCAAATCTGTATCCCCTCGTTGTACCCCGTTTTTTTAGATTTGGGTACGGAGGAAAAGAGAAGGGTTTTATTTTCTGACGCTGCGTGAGTTCCCCGACACACCGGGGACACTATTTATGTATCAAAGACATAACAAGTGCATTTTGCATGATAGGTCCCCTTTAAGTATTTGTTCTTTTTGAATGTTGCTGAAAAAACCTGCAGTAAATCTTTGATCTTTTCTACGACATTGCTTCTCGCTGTTTTCGGTCACAGGAGACCAAACTGAAGATTCTCTGAATCAGGAACTGAAGCTTACAAATCTTTATTTGTATTTTTTGTAAATATGGTTTGGTCTTTGATATGTCTTTTGTTATATGTATTTGGGTTTTTACTTGCCGGCTACCCTTGTCGGCAACGTGCAGATACGAAGTTGTGCTATTTGATAGAGATTATAAAAATAAAAAGCTAATCATTGCATTTGGGTATATATGTTACTTGCTGGTCATTTTATAAAACATGTTGTCTGCCTAGAATTATTTGTTAAGCTAGAACCAGAGAGACTATAAATAACCAGTTAATTAATTATCTACGATTGTTATATAACTAGGTTGCATAACATATTCCAAATAGCTACTCAAGCCCTGAATGCTGATTGTTAATAGAACAAGAGATAGCAACATGTGGGAGTTGGGCTGTGATCAAAATCAAAGATTGCCAATGTTCAAATGTAGAAGAATCAATATAGCTGATAAGCCAAACTTACAACTAAAAAGGTCAAGGGTGGTGCTAAAACCTGGTTAGCAGAGGGGCTAATGATAAGTTGGTTAAATGATCAAACAAAAGGAAAAACACTAGAAAGATAAACTTAATGGCAACTTGAAAACAACTTATAATAATAATAATAATAATAATAATAATAATAATAATGGGTTTCATTCATAAAGCACTACATATTTGACTTAAAATCCGAAGTGCTACAAACAGTTATGAGATATCTTTGTCCCCCACAAAAACATGAACAAAAAGTCACTGTAGAAACAACACAAACAGCGTTGGGTCGGTCAGGTAGAGCAGCAGGTGAGGTCAGGGCCAATGCTGACTTGAAGTTGGAGGGCTTGATAGCACTCTCCCCCTCCCCACTCTTTGGTTTGGAACGACACTTAATGTGGCGGACCCTCCACGAACGCGCAAACTAAGTAGAAGTGAGTAGGGGTGAGTGTAGGTGGCGGTTTGCAATTGGGCCTGCATCAGGGTATATAAGTAAGTACAGTTTATTTAGTTGGAATGCTGATACAGCATTCCAACTATCTGTTCTTCAAAATCTTTATTCCGCCCGTTATTTGCGGTCTTCTTCTCCACATTCCACATCGCAGAAACTCTGTTCAAACATCAAAACGTTCAGCTCGGTCGGGAATCGATTGCTATTACTTTTCTCATTCATAACTTTCATAATTCCAGAGATACATCCCATAATTCATCACATTTTTAATCATGGAAGTCAATGGAGAACATCTTCAGACTTGAACAATCTTCATGCGACTTTAACTGCTAACTGTTCCTTCATACTTTCACTCAGAAAACCTCATTCCAACTTTAAAATGTCACACATCTTTCTGACATTATTCGTGTAACACAACTTTAAATCTGATTCTTACTTTTAGAGATATTAAGCATTGTTCAGACCTTGGTAAAGAGGCCTTCTTCAGATTTTAACATTAACTAGAGTGCATGATGTCACACCTCAGATAATGGTTAATGGTCGTGCCCTCAACAGCTCTACGTCAATTATGGGGTGTCATCATATGCCGTTTCCATGGAAACGCATCCCTCGCCATAAAAGACGATGTCGCTATACATTAACTCCTCTGAAAATGTTCAAAAGTGCTCAAACTTCACATGTGTGCTAACAGTCCAGCTGTGACAACATCTAAGTGAGAGTTTTGAGATTCTTCAAATGCCGTTGCCATGGTAACACAAGGCTCGCCATGAAACACGGTTTTCTCATAACTTCAGTGAAAATGCTCAAACGGCCCAAAACTTCACAGGTTTGGTAACGATGCAGCCATCCACACATCTAAGCGTATTATGGGGTGTCATCAAATGCCGTTGGCATGGCGACAGATCATTCACCATCAAGTTAGTTCAAAAGTTTGCAGTTCAAATATTCTGCTGCTTTTCCAAGCCTTTTTACTCTCTTTTCTTCTCTCATCACACATTCAAGCCCCAGTGTTCATGTATCATTTCAATCTAAATTCTTCACTTTCTTCACATTACATTTCAGCATAGCAGTTTAGCGTCAGCTTTTCAGCATAAAGCATTCCCACTAGCAATTTCTTCAGGAATTGCATTCTCTAGTTTATATAGCGCTTTTCACAGACAAAGTCACAAAGTGCTTGACAAAACAATAAGACATCAACATAGGAGGCGTACAATGATCAATGAACCCACAAAACACATGTTAAGAAGTCATAAAAGCACCAGAGCATAATTAAGACACAATAAAAACACAATAAAACAAAACTTACAAATGAAATTTAAAACAAACAAAATAAAAACATAGTATTAAATGGAATAAAATCAGGCACACCGGTTAACCAAATGCCTGCCTGTATAAACCATACATTCCCTTATATTTGTGGCAGTATCATAAAGGCTTGTGATGTCCAGTATGCTATCCACTACAGTACCTTCAGATGAAGGATGTGGACTTAGCACTCTACAAAGAGGATTTCCTTGAAACACTGAAATCAATGTGGGATGATGAATCTACAAGGAGGCAAAAGTGAGGGCAGCGATCTGTCAGAGGCCTGTGTATAGACGCAAGCAGACTATTGGAGGACTAGCCTGCATGTAAGGGTCCAGAAGGGCTCATATTGGGTGAGGGTACAGAGTTGATGAAGCCTGCAACTGAGCAGCAGAGGAATTCCTTTCAACTTTTCTGCTAAAACAATACAAGATATGACTAAAATATATTCAGTTCCTGGCGAGAAAAGGGAATAAAATACTGTTTCTTAGTACTAGTCATTATTACCACTATTATTCCCAACATCACAATTCAGTGAGATGGATTTGTCTAATTAGTATGTTTTAAATACAATCTGTGTGTTTATTTGTTATTTTTTTATTACCAAGCACAAACTTTCATAGGCATATTTGTTTTTGTTTGTAGCCTTTATTTAACCAGGTTAAAAAATCCCATTGAGATCAACGATCTCTTTTCAAGGGAGACCTGCGGTACATTGGTTACACATAAAAACAACAGAAAACAAAAAGGATATCACAACATAATTACAGGGGTATAAATTAGCAACCTATTCACAATGACAGGTATCTAATAACATTTCATCCAGCCGTGCTTTAAAATGATGCAAGGGAATCAAAATGCTCAGTTTCAATGTTTTTGCATAGTGTTCCAAGCTAGAGGAGCAGCACACATAAAAGCTTTAGTACCTAAAACAGTCCTAGCACTTGGCACATGTAATAAGAACACATCCTGGGATCTCAGGCAATAGCTACTTGCCACTCTCTGTGAGATCAAAGAGCAGATATAAGTCGGTAGTGTACCCAGCATGGCTTTATATATGAATATGTACCAATGACTGAGCCTCCGTACAGTAAGTGAAGGCAGACCTGCCTTGGCATACAGGGTACAGTGATGAGTAAGTGCTTTACAGTTAGTAACAAATCTCAGAGCACTGTGATAGGCGGCATCTAACCTTTCCAGGCAATGGGCAGGTGCATTCATATACAACAAATCACCATAGTCCAGCACAGGTCAAAAGGTCACAGTGACTAGCCTTTTCCTGGCTTCAAAAGAGAAACAGGACTTGTTTCTGAAAAAGAAAACCTAGTCTAACCCTCAGCTTTTTAAGCAGATTAATGACCTGTGATTAGTTTGAATTTTCAAAGGCAGGTTGAGCTGTTTCTGAAGATGGCACTTATCTAGCCACTGATGGCCATCAAACTCATTGACTCACCTGAAATAATAGTCCAACAATCACCCATATCCTTGAATACTAAGAACCACTGATCTTGTTAAAACATTTCATGTAACATAAACTCAAAAGCAAATTAAGCTTCTTTAAGAAGCACCAACATGTGTCCCAAACAGAGATGGGGTCGTTACTAAAAAAAGTAATATATTACATATTACATATTACTTATGTTACACTACTTCGTTACTCTCTACATAAAGTAACTCGTTACTTTACTCGTTACTTTACTCGCAGGGCCGGCCCGCCCCTCCCTGCAGGCAGATCACGCAGACTGCTAAAGTTTCAAATGTTCTCTTTAGTTCAGTTTCCATTGTCGCATAAGACTGATCCAGATAGCTCTGACCATGGCTGTCCTCTGTCTCCTGCTATCTGTATTTTGCGCAGTATATCTCTGAACGATGCGATGGTGATTCCACTGTGCAAATGGGCAACATTACCTCTACTATGAAGGATGCTACAAGCCTGTCCATCTCTGCTTTGGTTACCGGTCCTCCAAATTCTAATTGTTGCTGCTTCGGAGTCGGCGGCGGCGCACTCACAACATCCTCACTCTGGGTTCGGGGGTCCTTAGCTATTAGCTTCACCTTAGCATGTGTTCTTTGCAGGTGTTTGTTGAGGTTTGACGTGGTGTTTACAACAGTGGACAAGAGAGAACTACATTTCAAAACACAAAAGGACACATGAGACACAAAAACCAAGATCACGACATATATACAGCAGTAAACAAGCAAACTAATCATACAAACGTGTGTCTTACAGCATCCGAGGAAAGGAAAGCAAAACACTTTAGAAACATTGGGTGTTGTGTGCCAACAATTTGAAATTGTTCAAAAGTTCAAATTATTTCAACTTTTACTTTGTTTAACACTGACCTTTGGACGTGCAACCAAACAGATGACAACTGTATGAAGCTGTGCAAGCTAGCAGGTGACGTTACCATAGAAACAAAACTAAGCTAGCGGTTGTGCGCTCAACGCTATGAGCAAAGAGCAAATCGTGGAACGTGTGGAGGCATCTTCAGAGCTCAAGAGTCAATGAAGGGTCAATTCATCTCCATCAGCAGCACTACTGCTTCCAGAGAGCGTCTCCCACTTCTCTGCTGGTGAAAACATGTGAGCATAAGTGTGATGTGTGGGGTTGGGGGTGTATCACTGCTGCTAGGTTGACAGCACAGAGGACCTTACATGTACACACACATACAACCTGGTCTCACCAGAATGCGTGACTCCACCACGACTCCTTAACACCGCAGTGCGTGGTGGAGTCACGAACTTTGCTACATTTACGTGTCTGCACCACGCAAACAACCCCAATGTAAAGTGAATGAGGCTCCTTTGTCGTGGTGCACACACACATTTCTACAACGTCCAGCAGTGAGCTTTTATTCTATAAAATGTTTTTAAAATCTACTTTATAGCTTGTAGTAACTCACAGGAGGCTTCTTTTATTTATTTGTATTCATAATCATTTTTATTTTTCGTCAGAATGTATTATGGTGCATTATTTACCAATGTTTGTTCTCAAAAAACAGTGCATTGTGTGTAATACAACTGTGATTTTTATTAAATGAGTTAGTTTTTAAGGAAGGCCAGAGCTTCAGCTGTGTCAAATAGATTGTTCCCTTTAGTTAACGTTATTTAAAAGATAATTATATTCCTATTTGATCATGTCCCTTTATTGTATTACGGACCCAAAGAGCAATGTGAGCGTCCATTCCCATTGGATAACGGAGGATTTTACACCCGGAAGTAAGTATTCTCTTTACTGTCGATTGATTTTATTTACAGTGATATCTGCACTACTCATCAACTCAAAAACACCAGATTATCCTTGTTAATTACTGTTGGGATAGAACACTTTTCTGGTGGCTGAATAGCCCCCCTCTCCGCGCCGTTCGTTGAATGAGGCTGAAATCTCTATTAAAATAAGAAAGGAATTGAAAACACCGGAATCAAAGTTATAACAAATTATCTGAGTTTACTTCTAGTAGGAAACCAAACACATATACAAGTTATACAGAGTACTCGAGTACCCCGGCTTTTTAGATTCGTGATGCGATGCGGCTAAAATGTATCGGGATCAAACCACCCATCGAACGAGAAGAGAGTGCCTTCTGTCAATGATGCGATGCGGACACAGTTTAACGGAGCAGTCAACCACTCACCAAACCCAAAAAGCATTTTTACACACACAAACATCAGTATTTCTATCTACTTTTGGGGCGGAGATTGGTCATCTCTTCCTTCCCATTTTTCTCCCAAGCGAATCAGAAAGCCCCTGGGGAGGAGCTGTTTAGACTGCTAACCACCCCCAAGTGTCCTGATTGGCTGGATTCGCTTCTGGCCAGGTTCAATCAGAGGTCTGCCCAGAGAGTGAGATCCCAAACCACACCAGGTCAAAAGTCAATGTTTATCTTCACCCTATCTCCACCACATTCTCTTCCCATGCTCTTCTTCACCTATTTAACGATGTCTTTAAGACTTAAAAACAGCATCTGGCTCTTAGGAATGATAAGAAGGATGTAATGTTTGTCTTTAACGACCTTAATGACGACATCTGCTTTTAGGGGTGAAACCCAGGCAAGGTTGGTGTATGAAACACAGAATCTCTGGATCAGTGAGTTTGGAAAGTATGAATAACATTCCTATTCTATATATAATTACCCAAACCGTTGTGATTACATAAAACAGTTCAAACAATACATGTTTACTTCAATACAGTGTAGAATCATATCTTTTTACTTCAATCCCTCTTTTGATCTCACCTCACGAGATCAACATATAGCATTTGAAACATTACCACTGTCAATTTTTTCCCTACTGTGTCTGTCCCAACACCTATATAAACCCATCAGAAGCTGGGATATAGAGCACTTTAAACCTTTAGGAACAGTCCACAACAACAACTTATTATGACAGTGGAGGGAGAGAAAAATATGTCTAAAAAGCAAAGTCCTTGTCAGCTGAGTCATCTTTACTCTTCCCTCAATGGTGGAACTGATGAGTCTTAACACACAATGAGCAGATACAAGGCACACAACAACAACCACATGTCACTAAAATGGCAATAAAAGTAGCCACAGAAATTAGAAAAGACATTATCATACTTTTCCCTCTTTTGGTAACACATAGTTCTGTAGAATAAAAAAATACAAATCCCTTACATTATGGGATATAAAAATAAAGTTGAAAGTTCCTCCAAAAAATGGATTGTTCAGACAAAGTTCCACACCGGCTATATCAACCTGTTTCAGCGGGAAATGGAGTTCCCTGTGCCGTCTTGGTTTGCCATATCTTCGTCCCCCCAGCCCGCTGACGGCGGCTTCTGGGGTGCCTGCTAGAGATGTGGCCTGATTGTCCTCCCCCGGCCCGCTGATGGCGGCTTCCGGGTCGATGCTGGAGAGATGTCCCGATCCTCGTCTCTGGTTCCTCCGGCCCGCTGATGGCGCCTCCTGGGTCGACTGCCTTGACGAGAGCCAGATCTATTCTGATGTCGTCTAGGGTCCTCGCGACGAGGGCCAACTCTGTCCTGATGTCGTCTAGGGTCCTCGCAGGTGTTTTCCCGACCGCACACTGGCTCCAGTGGTACCAGTTGTCTCCCTTTCCATCTAGGCGGACGGCATGGGAGGTCCCCTCCAACCAGACGTAATCTGCTGTGTTGGCCTTGTGTTTCTCGGGTCCCCCTTTTAGCGTCAGCAGCCTGTGTGGAGAAGTCATCCCTTAAGTTGCTGGAAATATGGTTTTGAAATCATCTTTTCTACTTCTTTAGTGTTTATTGGCGGCACCAACTAGACTGGAGTGTGGACAAGAGACTATGCAGAAAATAATAAAAAAAAATAAAAAAAAAATAAAAATTAAAATTAAATTAAAATTAAAATAAAACAAAAATAAAAATAAAACAAAAAAGGAACAAACTAACAAAACAAAAAATAACCAAAGCTAGATTATTTTAAATGTATCAATTTCTCTTTAAAGCAACAAACAAACCAAAACAAAAAATACCAAAACTAGTATTCTAAATTGATAAATTTCTCCTAAAAATGTAATAATCTCACATACATATTGTCTGATGTATATCCTATCCTTTCCCCCTTTTACTGAAATAGAACGCCGTTAACGGTGTTCTTATTTTCAGAAATATCGAGCCTTATACATCAGTTATTTAATATCAGCTATATATTTATTATCACTATTACTTATATATCAGGCATTAAATGTCAGCCTTCTCCATGATTGACCTCGTCTATATTATCTGACTTATATTGATACGTTCGTTTGTATTTATTTAATATACTGGGCAATTTATTGATAACTTTTTGAATCTCCCTCTTTCCTTAACAACTGGAGCTATGACTATATTGAAATCTGACTTGGTTAAGAGATGATTTGTTTATTGGTGAGAGCAAAACTCTTCCCTTGTTCTGGGGGGGGGTTTGGGAGAGTTCCTTACAATCTCCAGATCTTCCTCTCTGTGTTAAGGCCATAAAACCCTTTAATGGGCTCTGTGGTCTGTTCAGATTTAGATTTTCTCCCTCTCCAGAGGTCATGCCTGTCTTTGACCCTGTGTGCTGCTGTGAGTCTGCAGCACCTCAGGAGCAGAGAGGGGAGATCTCCTCCCAAAAGTGTAAGCTCCTGCATGAGCAACATAGCAACACATTAAACTCTCCCTTACATGTTTGTAAAGCGTTCTTTAAGGCCTGAATTGAGTCTTCCGTTGTGTAACGGAAAACCCATTTCCAAAAAGGGTCAGTTTAATAGTCCTTATCATATTATCGCACTGTGCTTGCATGCTAGGACTTAATTCTCTTTCTACATGTTTTCTGCAAGTCTTTACCCACAGTTCTTTTTACTGGATTTGTCCCTCAAGTATTACACAGATTTGACTTAAAAAAATCATACAGAGCTTTTCATACCTTATCATATCACAGCCAGGCAAATTTTTATAGTGCGATGTTTATTTCAACAGATAGCGTGACTTCCAGAAGCAATCTTCTACAATCCCCTCACGGTGATTGCGGCTTCAGGTCAAGAGTTTAAAACCCAGTCAACAAAATCTCTTTATCGTCAAGTTTAATGAGCCTGATTATCCCCACAACAGTTTCGTGATGAGAGCCGGTCGTTCCAAATAATTAGTTGGAGGTCGCGTCTCTCTCCCCTGTTTCACCCACCATATAACAATTACAGAAATTTTATACATTTAAAGCACCACGAAAGGTAACCGCATTAATCAATCTGATCATGACCTGCGGGGAATGTAACCCTTCTTTTACAGCCTTACAGTCTTTAATGAAAGCACTGCAAGGAACCGTATTCATCAATGTTATATTGACCTACGGGGAATTTAACCCTATTTTGACACCTTCGTAATCTTTAATTAAAGCGCTGCAAGGTAACCGCATTAATCAATCTTATCATGATCTGCGGGGAATTTAACCCTCTTTTTCTAGCCTTGCAGCCTTCGTATTTAGTGAGTGAAGGGCCGGGACTTGATCAACCCGCCTCTCTCAAACACTATTTTGCTCTAGGTCCAGGACTGAATACCCTTCTCTAAGCACTTCCCCAATATCCCCAACTTGTAATATGTATTGTATTTCCCACCGTGACTAAGAACACTGAGAACGCTGCTGACAACTCTAAATTTTTGGTATAATCAATCACAGATATTTGATATTCAAAACAGGTGTCTGCTCACCTTTTGTATTTGCCATGGTCTTCGTTGTCACCAGTATCTCTGTGTCCTCCCCTGGACTGGATTCTGTCCCCTGGCTTCGGTGTTCCTTTCTAGAGATCAGCTCACAAACGTCGGGAGTCACCACTTGTTGGGATAGAACACTTTTCTGGTGGCTGAATAGCCCCCCCCTCTCCGCGCCGTTCGTTGAATGAGGCTGAAATCTCTATTAAAATAAGAAAGGAATTGAAAACACCGGAATCAAAGTTATAACAAATTATCTGAGTTTACTTCTAGTAGGAAACCAAACACATATACAAGTTATACAGAGTACTCGAGTACCCCGGGCTTTTTAGATTCGTGATGCGATGCGGCTAAAATGTATCGGGATCAAACCACCCATCGAACGAGAAGAGAGTGCCTTCTGTCAATGATGCGATGCGGACACAGTTTAACGGAGTCAACCACTCACCAAACCCAAAAAGCATTTTTACACACACAAACATCAGTATTTCTATCTACTTTTGGGCGGAGATTGGTCATCTCTTCCTTCCCATTTTTCTCCCAAGCGAATCAGAAAGCCCCTGGGGAGGAGCTGTTTAGACTGCTAACCACCCCCAAGTGTCCTGATTGGCTGGATTCGCTTCTGGCCGGGTTCAATCAGAGGTCTGCCCAGAGAGTGAGATCCCAAACCACACCAGGTCAAAAGTCAATGTTTATCTTCACCCTATCTCCACCACATTCTCTTCCCATGCTCTTCTTCACCTATTTAACGATGTCTTTAAAGCTCCCATGTCATGCTTTTCCGGTTATTACCCGTCCCCTTGTGTGTTATGAAGGTTTTTATGCATGTAAACGGTGTGCAGAGTCAAAACCCTCAAAGTACACCCTGTAGCGAGTAAAACTCTAACACAGAAAATACCTCCCCAAAACGCCTCGTTGGAGATACGTCACTGCCCATTTGATTCTTCCGGGTACCGCATGATGTCATGCGGTACCCGGAACGAAATGGACCAATCCCGAAGAGCTATGGCCACACCAGCAGCGGCGTTCCTCCTCCAGAGGTTCGAAGAACCGGCATTTCACAGACGAAAGCTTCCAAAACATTGCCCAGTTTGAGGCCGGATATGCACAGCTTGTTTGGACCGTTTGGAGCAGGGGAAGATCTGGGTATACAACCTGTAAGTTTGCATTGTTATTTGTGTATTTATCAAACAAGACTGTTTAAATGTGTAAACTGTGTTGGACTGCTAAGCCATTGACACAGTGCTAACTGTGCTAACTAAGTTGCTAGAGTTTCCATATATCAACTCTAATATCAGCAGATGGCCTTGCATACATGTATCTCATAGCAGGAGAATGTCTGCATTCACACACACGGAATACTCATACAGTATACTGTACTGTGATTTACCGTACATTGTGACCGTACATATACTGCATGTAGCTAACGAGGCTAGCTGTATGCTAGCGCAAAACAATGTATTCATGCAAGTTACATTGTATGGTAGCAGAATACCCGTATGCGATTACAATTATAAACACGTTATTGCTAGCCTAATATGAACCACTAGCTTTTGTTCATAGTAGTTTTATTACACTGCATTATAGTTGCCTTTCCTCCAAGCTAACGTTCATATCGTGTTAGCTACCAAGGTAAACAAAGCTAGGTTAGCATATTAGCAGGCAAGCTGTTCATTACACAACTACTACTAACGAATCTAAAACAACTAGTTTCTCTAATATTTTGTGATTTGCATTTGATTTCGTCCAGCCAGATCCTGGCGGACAATCCATGACGTGCTAAAAGGCACTTCTACTACTACTGAGGCGTCGTGCTAAAAGGCACCGCAGCACCGCTGTGCGCAGCAAGATGCGAGGAGGAGGAATGGATGATATACCGTGTATATATGTATATTTATGTTCATTTTGTACATTTCTAAAAATAAAGTTTAATGGAAATACTTAGTAGGCCTATCCTTTCTTCCCTGAATTCATATATAGCAAACCATGATTTGATTTATCATCAAACAGTAGTAGTTTATAACGGGTAAAAATAACTTACTCTTTGTTATGAGCGGCTCGTAGGCCACAAAGACAAGGAGACATACACGAGTTTACAAAACCACGGCACATTTATTGTCGTAAATGCAGATATAGGTGGTTGAGAGGATCGCAGTTAGTCTTCCTGCAGCCGCTTTGGAGAGAGACTGGGGCCGTAGTGTCCGGAGGTGTCCGTGATCGTGCTGATTAGCCTCTTCAGCTCCAACCCATCGTAAGACAAAGGCCCTGGGGCCGTCACACTCTTCTATAACAACAGTTACAAATATATATGTATATAAAATATATGGCTGTGCCGACGCCATGATAAGACTGATGTTACGCTGAGAGCAGCCGGGAAAAAGCACTGTTAGACATGGGCGCAGCCTCTCTGGTGGTTGACTAATCAGAACGAGTGGCCGAGCTGACCAATCGGAGCACACTAGGCTCACAGGGAGGGGGGGGCTAGAGCTCCAACAAGCCGTTTAGTGGAGAAAGTGAATACTGCTGAATACACATGCTTGACAGAGATGCTGTATGCGAAACCAATGTGAGTTTGGAAAATTGCACAGTATAAATCTATTTTAGTATACCTCAACAATGTAATTATGATCAGTGGAAATGGCCATGACATGGGCCCTTTAAGACTTAAAAACAGCATCTGGCTCTTAGGAATGATAAGAAGGATGTAATGTTTGTCTTTAACGACCTTAATGACGACATCTGCTTTTAGGGGTGAAACCCAGGCAAGGTTGGTGTATGAAACACAGAATCTCTGGATCAGTGAGTTTGGAAAGTATGAATAACATTCCTATTCTATATATAATTACCCAAACCGTTGTGATTACATAAAACAGTTCAAACAATACATGTTTACTTCAATACAGTGTAGAATCATATCTTTTTACTTCATTACACAACATGATTGGTTTAAATTGTGTACAATGCTTTTGGATTTTCCCCTTTCGATTCGGAGAAACAAATATTTTTTCGGGGTGCTTGGATGGCAGAAGACACTACACTACCCAGAATCCTCAGCTATGGGACTACACCATGTGCTTAGAACGTGTCCTACCCCCCCCCCCCCCCCCCCCCCCCCCTTAGGTTACAGGCTCCTCCAACAGTGCAAGAGTCTATATACAAGTGATTGGAATATGATATATTAGACAAATAATTTCTAAGTAGCAGCCAGATTAATGTTATGATGTTGTTTCAAAGTTCAGGTGTTTAATAGTCTTCTGGCCTGTGGGATGAAACTGTCCCTGAGTCTGGTGGTTTTAGTCCAGATGCTGGGTACCGCCTGCCAGACGGCAGCAGACAGAACAGTTTGTGGCTGGGGTGATGGGGGTCTTTTATAATCCTGAGGGCTTTCTTTAAGGTTAACCTGGTATTTTTACTCCACTACATTATTTTAGTTACTTTACATATTTGGATTAATGATGTGAAATATAAACAACCCTTAAATCAGACTTTAGTTACACTGAGTCAAATTCAGTGAAGGTGATGTCAAGTGCCAACAATCAGGAGAGATATTTGGTAGTGGGTGCTTGAGAAGACTAAATATTTATCTGCAGATCCCTATAAAGTATATTCATTACTCGTTATTCTCTAATCGTTCATTAAAAACTGTATATAATGGCTATTTGCACATCCCTTTCAAGATTTCAAGATTATCTAAGGTTTATTGACGTATCATATACACAACTACGGTGTAGTTATGCAATGATGACAAACTTGGGTCACAGGTTCCTCAACAGTGCATTACAAGACATCATCGATATCTGTGTACCTCCACCATTAAACATATTCTGCACCTTTCTTATACTATCTACATACATCTTATAAGAGTATAATTAATATGTATAATATCAGTTAAAATAAGTGCTTCAACATAGTTAACATTGCAGGAAAGTTGATTGTCAAGTTCCAAAACAAACCATGCAATATATTAGACGTTAAGTACTTTGTCAGCTTAATATCTGTAGATACCCCCAAAGCTTTTTTCTTATTTAAAAGAAGACCTTAACCGAAAGTATTCTTTAATGTTTAAATAAAGCCTTATAGTTTGTCTGTTTTGCACATCCTCCTATCAGGCACTAAACTGTTTTATTGTAGAGATCACTTACAGTATCCTTGATATTTTCTATTCTATATTATTTATATCATTGACCTTCCACTTTCCCACTATATTAAGAATATGTACTATGGCAAACCTGTCTTGGCATACAGGGTACAGTGATGTGTAAGTGCTTTTACAATTTGTGACAAATCTCAGTGCACTGTGATAGGCGGCATCTAACCTTTCCAGGAAATGGGAAGGTGCATTCATATAGATCAAATCACCATAGTCCAGCACAGGTAAAAAGGTCACAGTGACGGTGCGTCTACCAGCAGCGTTAAAAAAATCTTGAAACGCTTCTGCCCATTCACTTTGAATGGGGTGACGTCACTTTCCCTCACTTTTCGCCGAAATGCATTGTGGGCAGCAGAGCGGAGATTTTCAGGATTTTGAGGATTCAAAGTTGAACAATGTTCAATTTTGAGCTGAGGTGGAAGCGTCAGCCAATCAAATCCCGTGTACGCAAATCTGACAGTTCAAGCTCTAGCCAATCAAACGGCGTGTATGCTGGGAGAGACATACCGCAGGTCATTTCCTCATATTCCAAAAATGGAGGAGAATTAGCGGTAGCGAATCAATCACCCGGTGCTTTATGACCAGACCTACCGGGATATAAACCGGAGGAGCCAGGCATGGAGGGAGGTGGCAGAGACAGTGTAGGTTTTCGCCTGTTTTGGGGAGTTTATATCCAGTTTACTTCGGGCTTTTTTGCTTCGTATGTCGCGGGCGGGAGATTCATGTGATTGGTTGCTCGCAAAAAATCCTCAGCTTAGATACGCCCACCTCCAAGATTTTTTTAACGCTGCTGTGTAGACGCCACCGTGACTAGCCTTTCCTGGCCTCAAGTGAGAAACAGGACTTGTTTCTGAAAAAGAAACCTAGTCTAACCCTCAGCTTTTTAAGCAGATTAATGACCTGAAGTTTAAAAGTAAGACAATCATCAGCAGATACCAAGGTATTTATAACAGGTAACCACTTCGAGTACTTGTCCTTGCATAGTAACAATATCTAAAACAGTCTCTGGAGTCTTTTAGCTTTAGAAAAGAGCATTACCTTGGTTTTATCAACATTTAAAAGAAGCTTAAGTTCAGAGAGCTGAGTCTGAATAATGTTAAAAACAGCCTGTAATTTAACAACCGCCTCCTTAATGGAGGAACCTGCACAGACATCACGGTGTCATCCACATAAAAATGTAAAGTAGCTTCATCCACATTTTCACCTAAACTATTGATGTAGATGGAGAATAAAAGTGGACCTAAAACAGAACCTTGAGGAACACCATTAGCAATGTTCAACCACTCAGAAGACAGCCATCAAAGTGAACACATTGGGACCTTTCAGAGAGGTAGTTCACAAACCACCCACTGCATGGCTGGATATGCCAATACTGAGTAGCCTCTGCTTTAAGATGCGATGATCGACGGTATCAAACGCTTTAGAAAGATCAATAAATAGAGCTGCACAACTCTGCTTATTATCTAAAATACTTTAATGCTGCAGTCTGCTTCTTGCATCGGCTGTGTGTATCTAACAGGAGACGGGGGGTTAATTCTGGATGTCGAGGGTGTAACCTTGAGTGTTGGGAAAGCAACATCTGATCATATAAATGGACAAACACAAAGGAATAATATGTCCTGTAAGTAAGTTCTACCTAGCTATTAAATGATGTATTTGTGTTCAAAACAACATAATTAACAGAGTTGATCCAAAGGACTGCAGACCTGTTCTTTTAGCAATATACATAAAACAACAATATCTCCTGTTCATATTTTAAGTGCGAAGGGCAACTTTGAAGTGCATGTGTAACTTTGCATAACACCTTACCCTTGTGGTAGGGAATATTAGCTAATGGGAAACTAATCTAATGTGTTAGTCAGTATCTATAGCCGGGGTGTCCAAACTCTTTTCACCGAGGGCCATATACAGAAAATATTCGAAGGGCTGGACCGCTCACTCGAGGTTTATTGCCTCATAAGTGAAAATTATAAGTCAGCAAAATCAATCAAATGTCAGTAAATTATGCTGACACAACAGCCTACATGACAGCTCTCCAGAGGGTTTCATTTATTTTGTTAGCAGCTCATTCCTTAGAACAGAAGCTTCAGATTGCTTATCATGAGAGGAAATAGAAGGGTATAATTCAAAGTTGTTATGGAAATAAGTTATTGGGATTTTTTTCGTATCAACTAAGATTTGTTAGAACATATTTTCAACTTTAATCGACTGAAAGTGGTCTTATTAACACATGAACACTACAGTGTAATATATGTTTACAGATATATTAAGAAGTACAATACAACACAAGCTCAAGTTTCATTTGTGGGCCGCATTCCATTATGCTTTTTTAATTTGCTGAGGGCCGATTCAAAATGGCCCGCGGGCTGCATTGGCCCCCGGGCCATAGTTTGGACACCCCTGATCTATAGCAACTGAATGTGGAGTTATCTAAGGTTTTAAACCCAAAATATTACCGTACAGGTTCACTCTGGTTCTAGTTTTAGAGAAAGTACTAGGTTTGATAAGGAGACTAACAGCAGGAATCTTTACAATCAGAGTACATAATGTATATCCAATAAAATGTATCCTACTGTTCAGCAGCCCGTGAGACGTTCAGGGAACCTGTGGGAAAGACAGAAAATAACCTGGGTTACACATGGATCTTTTTGACAGATTTGTTCAATGTGGAAGAAAATATAACTGTTCACTGCAGTAACTGGTTTTGTCTGTTTTGTTTTGTTAATAAATTAATCGTTTGTACTTCAACTATTTCTATTCAAATGGGACCTATCATGCAAAATGCACTTTTTGATGTCTTCTCTACATCAACATGTGTCCCCGGTGTGTCAGGGAACTCACGCAGCGTCAGAAAATATAACCCTCTCTCTTTTCCTCCGTACCCAAATCTCTAAAAACGGGGGAACAACGGAGCTGATCCAGATTTGCTGCCGATATGACGTAATTTCGGATGGTGGACCCACAGAGAGTTCAATTCAAATTCAATTCAAAAGCTTTTATTGTCATTGTACAGAATACAACGAGATTTATAGTTACTGCTCCAGCGAGTTCTTTAAAAACAGACAATTAAAACACAGATTAAAAGGTCTAACAGTTACGACCAGCAAGTAGCGCACACAGCTTCGGATCGTCATGTCGATGACCAGGATTAATAAATAAATAAATAAATGAATAAAAGAGAATTATGATCAAATATATATGATAAAATATTACAGTATATACATAGAGACAGACCATAATTGTTGCACAGTGGGGATATGGGGAGTTATTTTTGTGTGTTTAATGTCCTAATGGCCCATGGGAAGAAATTGTTTTGTGAATCTGGAGGTGCGGGCTTTCAGTGAACGGTAGCGCCGGCCCGAGGGCAGCAGGTCGAACTTTTTGAACTGAACCCGGCCTCGCCTATACTCTGCGCAGTCGTGTATCGTCCACCAAAGTGCAATAAGGATTTCATAATGACTTTTCTGACTTTCTGTCCCGGGATCATGGTGAAATATGATCGTGTTTTGATCTCCGGAGACTTCAATGTCCATGTGTGCTGCGAGTCCAAACCTCTGGTTAGGGACTTTTTAAATCTCCTTGATTCTTTCGGTCTCGTTCAGTCCGTGGCTGGTCCAACACACGAAAAGGACACACTTTAGACTTAGTATTATCATTTGGACTGTCTGTATCTGTGGATGAAATCTGTGCAGCAAACGCGTATCTCAGACCATTTACCGGTTCTGTTTACAACCTCGATCCCTTCCGCAGGAGTCGAATCACGTGCCCCTGCGCGTCGTCTGCGTTCGATTAACCCCTTGACTGCCTCACAGTTTTCTGATGTTTTTAATGCTTCTCCGATCTGTAAATTAGAGGTGAACTGGCTCTTAGTGCGGATGAGCTTATCTCCATGTTTGACTCGACATGTACCCTAATACTGGATTCTGTTGCTCCTTTTACGCTTAGACGCACCTAAGTTCTCTCAGAGCCGTGGCTCAATGACTGTAACTCGTGCTCTCAGACGCGCTTGCAGGTGTGCAGAGAGAAAATGGAAAAAGGATCAACTCCATGTCTCCCTAGAAATCCTTCGTGCTTGCCTTTCCGACTACCAGAAGGCAGTCAAAGCAGCCAAAACAGAGCACAAATCTCGATCCCTCCAATCTCGCAAATTTTAGGCCCATCTCCCAGCTACTTTTTTTATCTAAAGTCCTGGAGCGAGTAGTCTATGTCCAGCTGCAGTCGTTCTTAACCACGCGTGGCATCCATGAAAAGTTTCAGTCTGGCTTCAAACCCATGCACAGCACTGAAACAGCCCTTTTAAGAGTTTTTAATGATCTGCTCCTAGCCGCCGACTCAGGTAGCCCAGCTGTCCTGGTGCCGTTAGACCTGACAGCTGCCTTCGACACTGTGGACCATAGCATCCTGTTGTCACAGCTTGAACAGTCCGCTGGCATCACAGCTCTGCCCTTGCATGGCTCAGGTCCTACCTGACAGACCGTAGCTTCTCAGTGCAGCTAGGTGCCTTCTCCTCTGCTAAAGCCCCTCTTACCTGTGGGGTTCCCCAAGGCTCTATCCTGGGCCCCATCCTCTTTTTACTGTACATACTGCCCCTAGGTTCAATTCTCACTAAACACAATATTCCCTTCCACTGCTACGCCGACGATGTACAGATCTATCTGCCTCTCAAAGCAAATGTCAAACACTCACTACAGCAGTTGATGGACTGCTTGAGAGAGATAAAATCCTGGCTGAGCAAAAACTTCCTCAACCTCAACGAGAGCAAGACTGAGGTCATCTTTTTTGGACCCAACCTCCAGCCTCTCCGGTTGATATTCTGGGCTCTCTCAATAAAAACATCCTCCCCTCTGTCATGAACCTTGGAGTGACCTTCACTAGCACTTTTAAATTCGACAAGAAGGTCAGCACCGTAGTAAAATCCTGCTTTTTTAATTATTAACGCTTTGTTACCTCAAGACTGGATTACTGCAACGCTCTGTATGTGGGTATGGACCAGGCCTCAATTAGACGCCTGCAGCTAGTCCAAAACGCAGCTGCACGTCTTCTGACTGGCCACAAAAAGCGTCACCACATCACCCCAATTCTGGCCTCACTGCACTGGCTTCCAATTCGGTTCCGAATTGATTTTAAACTCCTTTTATTTGTTTTTAAAGCATTAAATGGGCTGGCTCCGGCCTATATAGCCGAACTCCTCCATCGCTACACACCCAGCCAGAGCTTTAAGGTCTGCTGACCAGCTGCTGCTGGTAGTGCCCAAGACCCTCCATGTGAGGTCGGCCCAGACCCTAGGGTTAACCCTTAAAACTCACTTCTTCTCCCTGGCCTTCTAGTCAGAGCGGAGCACGACTCCTGACATTTCCCTGTGTTTTTTATATTTCTGTTGTAAATGATTGTCTTTTATTGTGATTGTAGTAAAGTGTTTTTATTGCATGTACAGCACTTTGGCTCAACCAAAAATCGCTTTTAAATGTGCTTTATAAATAAAACCTGATTTAATTTGATTTGATTTGATGCTGTTTGGGGCCCTATGCAAGATGCTGTTTGGGGGTCCTAGTTTTTACAGTTTTGTAACTACAATGGGGGGGTTCTGAAGCCTTTGAGAGGATCTGTGGAGACGCATCAATCTGTTACATTTGAACCTCCTGTTGTCTTCGGGTCAAATCTGACCGATTCACTACTTTCATAATCATAACTTTTTTGTTTTACATTCGATTGCATTAAGGCTTCATGATGTCCTGCACATTCGACATTTGGACATATATAATTGCTGATCACCACTTTCATTGAATTTTGGATGATTTAGTCAACTTTGTAACGCCCATGGTGTTCCAGTCAAAAATGACCACCATAAGAAAGGAATTAGTAACCATCCGGATCAGATAAGACACAAACACCCACACACACCCACACACACACACACACACACACACACACACACACACACACACACACACACACACAACACACACACCACACACACACACACACACACACACACACACACACACACACACACACAACACACCACACACATTCTTACACAACAGAACGTCACAGATCAATGCGGCTCATTTGCCTAATCCTCCCTCAGGGACTTATTCTAGTGAGAACGCGATCTACTAGGACAGTTTCCAGGACTAAAGAGTTCGGGGGAACTAAGTACCGGTACAGTACATTGACCTCCCTCCAAACTTGCTGCAGCACCTCTTTTCACCCTCGTCGTTTACGTGCCTATATGACAGGAAAACCAGACCACATTCTAGTCTGACAACTTTGAGCTGTACTCCGCCACTGGCTAGCTCAAGCACGAAAAAGGAACAGAAACCACCTATTTGCTTCGACCAGAGCAAGCAAGACTTAAACTTTGAGAGACGACCACAACAAATTAAGGTGATAAAAACGAATGTTTGTGTATTGTTATACAATAAAAGGTCAAATTGTATCGAAAAAGCTATCTTTAAAAATGAAACTGTATGTTTGGACTAGGCTAAGTGTTTATCTGAAACAGAGATTATAGGGACCTACAAAAAGGAAGTTAGTTTAACATAGTCTTAGTGTCTTAAGTAAGTAAAGCTGCGCGATAGATGTAGTGAAATCCAGACAAATATTTGCTTTCCACTATTTGCTTGCTTCACCGACGTCTTTCAGACCCTGCAGGTTGTTTTACCTGGTAGGTTTGGAACGTATGTGGTTGAAGTTAATAATTAACAGATTAAGGGAAACCCTTAGAGAAATGTCTGATAAAACCGATCACAGAACGATTGGTACGGATAGATCTTTACCTTTCGCTGAT
>JAAOOA010001477.1:0-22500 GCA_012861695.1 Trematomus loennbergii
GAAAACAGACCCTGATGTGATTAATATCAGATTAACATTCAGTGTTTGCACACCATCAAAGTGTTAACTGATACTCACTCGTATCGGAGCGCTCTGTTCAAACTGCGACAAGTGTTTCCTCCGAAATGTTCATATTTCCAGTTTCCCCATCATCAGGTGACATGTTTGCATCAGGACTGAACGTCTTTCTAACAGAGCTGCAGATTGATTATGTCGGGCATCTTGAAAATGTTCTACATCTCCTGACCTTTGCTAATAATTTGACTTTACAAGTTGGAGTTCCCAGCTTTGAAAGGGCAGACAGGCGGACTGGAAGCACTGGTATTTAGGTGACTTTAGAACAGCAGATATTTATTCGGTACCATTGATCGAACCTGGCAAATGTATTCTCTGCCAGACGGTTATTCCTCCACTCTGGGATGAATCTGTGTATAGTGACCTTTGCAGTTTTCAGTGTTGATTGTGACTTACGGTACATTGCCAACATATTAACCTAGAAGGTAGAGAGAGATTCTTGAAATTGTGGTTCACAGATTGCAATTCCTTCTGAAATTACGGCATAACAAAATCATTTTAAGATACAATCATTTTTAAAATAATGAAGTTCCATTTGCAGTGGGACATAGAAACTGGCTTACAGAGTTCGATGACATTCTTCAATGGAGAGTTGCTTTATAGAAGATGTTTACAAAATACATTCTTCCTTTTACGTGTAGTGCTGTTAACCATCGACTGATGGTGTGAGTGGCCGATTGTTGGATACTGGCCATAGAGATGTCTTCAATACAATGGCGCTACATAACGTTCATCTTAAGATGCTAAAATCTTCAAGAACATTTGAAAAGTCAACAGCAATGTCTCTTCCCAGAAATCTTGACCTGGCAGGTGTGATATGGTTTGACGGGTGTAGTTCGATAGAAAGAAAATAGTCCCTAATGACAACAAAGTCTGTTGATTATCTTGACTAACTAAGTCATGGTTTCTTGAAAAAGGCAATGCTTTAGAGTTTTTCAGACATACTTATTTGGTGCTTTGAGCAACGCAAACCGAGCAATAATAATAATAATAATATGTTTATTTAGTATAGCACCTTTAACAGAAATAACATTCACAATATGCTTCACAAGAAACAAATAAAGTAAAAAACAAGACCACAGAAACATGAATACAATAAAAACATGTGCCAGATTTGAAAGGTTATCATACAAACAAATCACAGACGACGAAGAGTCCCAAAAGGAAGAGACACAAGAACATCACACATCACAAACATATCAAGTAGACACAACCATCTAGAGACATTATATTGGAGAGTAGACAGACATCTCTATGGCAAAAGAAAACTATCTATTTGACTACCAGTCGGTGAACAATTGGGTATTTTTGGATTTTGTCATGAACTGTCCCTTTTAACACCATTACATATAAATAGATTGAATAGTGAGTAACCCCTTATGTCTACATCTTGACAAACCCTGTAAATCCTGTACAGCTGGTGCATCTTGGTGCAACCAGTGAGGACAAGAAAAGGACTGAAACAGTTTTGAAGGCAACATGTATCCACATTCCTTCATTGCCACTGCCACTACTTTCTGGCATATTTGGTACACCTGTGTGTGTCTAGACGAGCATACTTTTATGTAAATGTTTGAATTAAACGGTGGTTGGAACAACTCCTCGGGGAAGAAAACAAATCTATCAAAGCCTGCGCCAAATCTGGCTTGTATCAGTTGGCAGTCATTAAAGGAAGGTAGACTCGGCGTAGTGGCACCAGATTGAAATCAGAAATCAGTCTCCTAGTGTCATGGCGGCCGTTTTACTGACGGGAAACGCAGACTGGAGGGTTGCAGATGGTAAAATGAAGTCTTCATTTATCATACAGTCATAAATCTGAAAATGCAGGCAGTTGCTTCTGGCGCTCGAAGACCATGTTGGTGCCAACTGCCAGGCAGAGATGCCGGCATCCTGGTGCCATCAGAGAGAGCCGACTCCCGCTCTGTTTCTCCCTCTCTCTCTCTCTCTCTGCGAGGGATTCTTTAAGGTCAAGCCTGGAGAGGTTTGTGTCTTGTTTGTGGCAAAGCCTAATATTGTTAGCATTGATAACGTTAATGCTACATTTGCCATGTGGACACGGGCATCTTCACTCTGTTAGCAACATCCAGCCACCATCCCCAGTTTGTTTCTCCACTATAACATCTGTCTCCATTTACATTACCACTAATTAGTATTTGTTTGAACTACATTGTGTACCGCCATCCATTTTAAAACACACAAAAACGGGGTTTAGATATTCAGCCGGTTGGCACTGCTGCTATTATTCCCCCTACTTTGTGTTGTCAGCGTGTTTGTATCTTTCAACATTTCCGCCGTGCTAATGTGAAGTGGCAACACCCTAAAGGGCATGCCTTGCCTGGGGGGCTTTTCGGGGGAAAAATCAGAGGCAACTGCATGCACATTTTAGATCAGGCTTTTCACCAAAGCAACCTTTTACAGGACGCCATCTGAAAGTAACATGGAATTTTCTCCCGATCAGACAACATACGTGCCTCACACAAACATGAGCGCCCGGTGCACATGCTGAGAGATAACATAAAAGAACATGAAAGACATGAAAGCGAGCATTGATTGTCCCTGTTCGCTTCAACCCAGGAGGCAACACGCAGGCAAGCTGGTGGGTAGGCATTCCCTCTGCTGTGGCCACGATTGATAGGCGTGTGTGTGTGTGTGGTGTGGTGTGTGTGTGTGTGTGTGTGTGTGTGTGTGTGTGTTGTGTGTGTGTGTGTGTGTGTGTGTGTGTGTGTGTGTGTGTGTGTGTGTGTGTGTGTTGTGTGTGTGTGTGTGTGTGTGTGTGTGTGTGTGTGTTGTGTGTGTGTGTGTGTGTGTGTGTGTGTGTGTGTGTGTGGTGTGTGTGTGTGGTTTGTGTGTGTGTGTGTGTGGTGTGTGTGTGTGTGTGTGTGGGTGCTGACACCCTGTGTGCCATGGCCCCAGGCCCTCACACATCCACCCAATAGAAAGGGCAGCTCCTAGCGACGCTGGGCTCCCCCTCAGCCCCGCGGCTAGACATGACATTACCTCGGGCGGTGCCTCCACACAACCTCCCCCTTATATATCACAACTGCAAAAATCACAAAGGGACCATGTGACTACACACACACACACACACCACACACACACACACACACACACACACACACACACACACACACACACACACACAAACGATCTTTGACAGGAGCTCTGTTAATGGCTGACAACAGGCTTCCATTTTGTTTGGCTTAGAGAGCTTATACAATACATGGATGGACAGATAGGGGCTGAAAAGAGGGATATGTTCTCTGTTATAGCTGTCTACATTTTAACTTCTACATACTCTTCATTGCTGTCTCATTTTCAACAGGTCTTGTGGCGCTCTTAAACGTGACAGCTAAGGTGGCAAATTCTCTTAAAAGCAGAAATGGTTGATATTTAGGGTCACTTGTCTGGCTTTCTATACACAGAGGAAGAAAGTATTGTTTCTGAGGTTTGGACCATCAAGTAAAAAGTGAGTTCAGGGCAGTTTTGTTTCGCCAACAGTTATTATCTCCAGCGGGCATTTGGACGTTTTCATCGGTGTCTTTCTCTGCAGCTAATCTTGAAAACTACTGGTCACCTCAGCCTAATATCTTTGTGCTCATTTCATATTTATGCTCAAGTGGATGCAGAGATTCACAATTATGAAAATGTAACTTTTTACATTGACTGTTTTATGTCATTATTGGCTTTTGAAAGGGCTGCAAATGATCATCAACTGCTTCAGTAGCAAAAGGCTAAAAAACCAGTCCTGTTGTAATGGTCTCATTTCAACCTGAGTATCTCAGATTAATTCCATTTATGAAATGATCCACTAATGGGAGGGCTGGATACGAGAAAACTAAATTCCAGTTTTTTGTTATTTTCAGCGCAATCTTGACTGTGAAGGACAACTGAGTGAGATTCAACCCCTTTTTAGTTTGGGAGCGTGAAGAAGACACACCTGGTGGAAATGTGCACCCTACTGAGTGCACTTTTATAGACTTTGGTGTGAATGTTTGGTATCTGCAGACTTTGGCATTGTAATCTTTAAAGCCACCACATAGAGGACAAATTAAAGATTTGTATAATAATCAAGGGTTTTAGATATTGGTGTAAAATTCACTTCTAGTTTCGAATATAACATTTTGGGTTTAGCGTTGGGGTCACTGGTGCATAAGGTGATACTGGTGCAAACACTACAACCCATTTACTGAAGTTGATATCATTATTTTCTAACATTCGCCTTGTCTTCACCAGATGCAACAGCAGGAACTGGCTCAGGTGAGGCAGCGAGAGGCTAACCTTACAGCACTAGCCGCCATCGGACCCCGAAAAAAACGTAAAATGGATTCACCGGGGGCCACACCATCAGGGACCGAGGTAAGAACTGCACTCACTTAAAGGTCTCCTATTATACTGTTTCTCATCAATATAGTACAGGTCTCAGATATATACAGAACATGTCTCTGATTGGCTGAAACACCAAACAGATCATTCTAGCATCCCATAATCCCCTCTGTTTCAGCCCTGTTTCAAAATGTGCTGATTCTCTGTCTGTTACTTTAGATGAAATAAGGAGCCCCTCCCCACGCCCTCTGAGAGAGATTTGGTTAAAAAGAACACTATGGTGCTCTAGGAGGAGATTCAGGTGATAAGGTGTGGGGGGGAGGGGTTACCTTGGTTGGTGATTGGCTAATGGTTACACAAGACAAAACCGTTATGACATCATAAAGTGGCCAAAATCTGATCAGCTCATTTTCAGACAGGTTTTTTATATAAATGGATCAGGACAAAAAGAGAGAGAATCTTTTTTCCTGAACTTTCAGAATATCTTTACACAGAGGGGGGGACACATGTTGATGTAGAAGAGACAGGAAGAAGTGGATTTTGCAGTGACCTTTACGGCTATGTATTTCTGGCAAAATCCAGTTTTATTTTCACCATTAACTTTTGCAGAAGTCTTTCTTTTATTCTTTGCATTTGTGAGGATGACATATTGGCCTAACTCTCTTCATCTGACTTTGACTCATCCCTCTAACCAGCCTTCTGCTGATACTATAACAATAAACACATCCCACCAACTGGCCTTTCTGTTAAAAAATAATCTTACATAACGTATTTATCAGTTTAGATTTTCTTTCAGCGACTTGTTTTTGTGGACAGCTTTCAATGGTAATTTTCATGGCCATGTCACCCCTAACTGTAGTAAGTTCAAAAATGGAGGGTTGCTAGATATGCAAAAAAAATGAGTCACTGAGTATCCATCTCTAAGATAGTGAATAAGAAATCCATCACTGCAGGTACAGCAGCCGTATTAAAACCCAACTACTGGAAGGTATAAGGTTGTTACGCCTAGCATGAGGCTTTTTGTTTTTTGAATGCATTCTCCTGAATCTGATATCTGTGTTGTCTTGTGTCGACTTTATTTTGCACATCATTTGCTTTGCACAGAATCCTCTTCACGTGTCTGAAGGTCAAGGTTTCTGGGAGACTTCCTGACATTATTAACATAAGTGCATTGACCGACTTCGCACCTAGGACACAAATAATCAATAATCTACAATAGACTGTGGTGTTGCAGTTAGAGATTAGGCAGGTTTTCTGCTGTCAAATATACAGACAGTCTGCTTTGTGTTCATTTCAACCCCATTTGTTCCCTGATAGCATCCTTTAGACAGGGCTGCCCACACTTTTTCAGCTTGGGAGCTACTTTTAAAATGACCAAGCCAAATGATCTAACTACAGGGCCGCCCCTGCCCAATCTGTGTCGTGAGCAGGCGGAGGGGGGGGGGTGCTAGTGGACTAAACGGCGGATAAACTGTGGCGCTTCAGATGAGGATGTGAGGCCCCTCATAACTGCATGAACCCGTATGGCACAATACAACTCAGACTGGCTTACCTGTACGTCAATCAAGTGGCAAATGCCATAGTAAGGATGGATGGATAGGCTAACTTTTAAAAAAAAAAAATGTTCTGATCGACGTATTGGGCACCCCTGCTTTAGACCATTGTTTACCTTCTCTACCATGTTGCCTGTTTATTTATCAACCCATTAGCTATCGTCATGAATTCTTTAAGGTTCAGCAGAACATCTCAATTATTTCCCCCAGATTTTGAAACAAGCGTAGTGCCTTATTACAGTCATCATGTGCATTTAATAACCAAGAAGTGTTAAAAGTTATTCTTTAACGCCATCTTTACATCTCAAGCTCTGAGCTGAATGCAGAGGTTATTGGTCAGATATTATACACATTAATAAATACAGAATCCTCTTAGATGTATGAATTAAATGAAAAAATATACTGTTATATTATATTACAATACACAATTTTATCTTCTCCAACTCTCTGTAGAATGGCTCTTTTGGTGGACTACCAATTGGCTTCTATTTAAATTATTTTCCACAAATTAAATCCACCCAGAAATATATTGTTTGCCTGTTAAAGTTTTTATAGAGCAGGTAAAAAAACAGGCTTAAAATATTGAGTGAAAACACAATTTAAGTGCCTAATTCTTTCAAGTTATGTAAACGTATGTGAAATGAAGTCAGGATGTCAGAATACATAAGAAGACATGGAGAGTGGAAATACAAATAAACCTCCCTGAGGGGTTTGACCTTAACCTCTCAAAGGTTTTCTCTTGGCTGGCTATTCAGATGTCATGTCGAAAAATTGACAGTTTGACATGTTGTTGGCTCTCATGTTTACTGATAATATAGAGACAGGTTTTTGTTGATTTAACAAACACAGCCTCTACTCTAGGGTCTATGTTATGTTGAAGGGGCCATATGATGCTGATGCGTGTATATCAGTGTAGTGTCTCTACTTTAAAGAGTTCTGATGTTCATGATCAGTATGTAGTGTCTCTACTTTAAGAGTCCTCTCCTGATGATATCAGGTGTATATCAGTATGTAGTGTCTCTACTTTAAAGAGTCCTCTATGCTGATGTTCAGGTGTCTATCAGTGTGTAGTGTCTCTACTTTAAAGAGTCCTCTCCTGCTGATGTTCAGGTGTATTCAGTATTTAGTGTCTCTACTTTAAAGAGTCCTCTCCTGCTGATGTTCAGGTGTTTTATCAGTGTGTGTGTCTCTACTTTAAAGAGTCCTCTCCTGCTGATGTTCAGGTGTATATCAGTATGTAGTGTCTACTTTAAAGAGTCTCTCCTGCTGATGTTCAGGTGTATATCAGTATGTAGTGTCTCTACTTTAAGAGTCCTTCCTGCTGAGTTCAGGTGTATATCAGTATGTAGTGTCTCTACTTTAAAGAGTCCTCTCCTGCTGATGTTCAGGTGTATATCAGTATGTAGTGTCTCTACTTTAAAGAGTCCTATCCTGCTGATGTTCAGGTGTATATCAGTATGTAGTGTCTCTACTTTAAAAGAGTCCTCTCCTGCTGAGTTCAGGTGTATATCAGTATGTAGTGTCTCTACTTTAAAGAGTCCTCTCCTGCTGATGTTCAGGTGTATATCAGTATGTAGTGTCTCTACTTTAAAGAGTCCTCTCCTGCTGATGTTCAGGTGTATATAGTATGTAGTGTTTCTACTTTAAAGAGTCCTCTCCTGCTGATGTTCAGGTGTATATTAGTATGTAGTGTCTCTACTTTAAAGAGTCCTCTCCTGCTGATGTCAGGTGTATATTAGTATGTAGTGTCTCTACTTTAAAGAGTCCTCTCCAGCTGATGTTCAGGTGTATATCAGTATGTAGTGCCTCTACTTTAAAGAGTCCTCTCCTGCTGATGTTCAGGTGTATATCAGTATGTAGTGTCTCTACTTTAAAGAGTCCTCTCCTGCTGATGTTCAGGTGTATATCAGTAGGTAGTGTCTCTACTTTAAAGAGTCCTCTCCAGCTGATGTTCAGGTGTATATCAGTATGTAGTGCCTCTACTTTAAAGAGTCCTCTCCTGCTGATGTTCAGGTGTATATCAGTATGTAGTGTCTCTACTTTAAAGAGTCTTCTCCTGCTGATGTTCAGGTGTATATCAGTATGTAGTGTCTCTACTTTAAAGAGTCCTCTCCTGCTGATGTTCAGGTGTATATCAGTATGTAGTGTCTCTACTCTGACATGTCTCCATGCTTTAATGTTCAAAAAGCTCTTTATTTTTCTCATACTGCCTGTGCTGCAGCACCTCTTTTCACCCTCTGTCTGAAACCAGAGCCCAGTCTGCTCTGATTGGTTAGCTGGACGGCTCTGTTGTGATTGGTCAACCGCTTAGAGATGTCTCGCCCCTTAGCCTATCACGCACAATGTATTGGAGCGCTAGAAAATAGTAGCGCGAATGTTACAAAGTGATATCACAATTTTCAGGAAGTAAACAAAGGAGTCCAATGGAGGCGTTTCAGGCAGAACACAGGGACCTTTGTGGACTATTTACATGCACAGAAACCATACAATAATACACAACATGAAAGGAAAACCCCAAAGAGCATAAAAGAGACTCTTTAATACTTTGCTTCTAACACAATTTGAGATAACTGTACTTTTTCCACTTTTCTCTGAGTTGTCTTTTCTTGTTTTGCTATCTTCATCACCATGAGACTATCTTGCTTGCTGCTGCACACCTTTCAGAATAATCTGAAAAGAGATAGGAAAACTTTGACAGTGTTTTCCTCTGGTAAACAGAACTGAACACAGCGAACACTGACTTTCTGCTGGGCTCTTATCAGCTGCTGTTTTGTCTCCGGGGTTTTTATGTTGACGAGCAGAATGGAGCAACATTTAGAGAGGCTGCTGTAAAAAAGATCCTAAGGCTCGATCGATGAGGAGAGAGATGGGCTGGAGATGGAACCGGTGTGTCTTACAAGATCGTACAGTTAAGAATAAAAAAGGAAAGTGGAGGAACCGTCAGGTGGAGGTTTCCAGAGGAAGATCCTGTGTGGAGAGCGTAGAGAGATTACAGCCGCTGCCTCTTTATTTACCGGGAGGTGGAGGTGTGTTCCTGCTGTCAACACATCCAGATCCTTGTCAGCTGATTCCTCTGGCAACACGGCACTAATGGAAACACCAGATCACAACATTTAACTGCCTCTTTAAGTGTGTCAAAAAAGTGTTAATTGCACAATTAAGGACATTTTTCCTTTTTCCTTAATGTATTTTATTTCATTGGATATTTTACTTTAGCTTCTTACGTTTATAAAAATATCCTAATTTTATTTATTTAAATGTATTGGATATTTGACTTTAACTTCTTAACTATCCTTAGTTATTGTAATTTAATAGGATATTTTACTTTTACTTACTTCTATTTTGTTATAGTGACATCCCTATGCAACACTTGCGCTCTATTGGCTAGCGCTCTAACACATTGTGCGTGATAAGCTAAGGGCCGGGACATCTCTAAGCGGTTGACCAATCACAACAGAGCCGGCCAGCTAACCAATCAGAGCAGACTGGGCTCTGGTTTCAGACAGAGGGTGAAAAGAGGTGCTGCAGCACAGGCAGTATGAGAAAAATAAAGAGCTTTTTGAACATTAAAGCATGGAGACATGTCTCAGTAGAGACACTACATACTGATATACACCTGAACATCAGAGGGAGAGGACTCTTTAAAGTAGAGACACTACCTGCTGATGTTCAGGTGTATATCAGTATGTAGTGTCTCTACTTTAAAGAGTCCTCTCCTGCTGATGTTCAGGTGTATATCAGTATGTAGTGTCTCTACTTTAAAGAGTCCTCTCCTGCTGATGTTCAGGTGTATATCAGTATGTGGTGTCTCTACTTTAAAGAGTCCTCTCTGCTGATGTTCAGGTGTATATCAGTATGTAGTGTCTCTACTTTAAAGAGTCCTCTCCTGCTGATGTTCAGGTGTATATCAGTATGTAGTGTCTCTACTTTAAAGAGTCCTCTCATACTGATATACACCTGAACATCAGCAGGAGAGGACTCTTTAAAGTAGAGACACTACATACTGATATACACCTGAACATCAGCAGGAGAGGACTCTTTAAAGTAGAGACACTACATACTGATATACACCTGAACATCAGCAGGAGAGGACTCTTTAAAGTAGAGACACTACATACTGATATACACCTGAACATCAGCAGGAGAGGACTCTTTAAAGTAGAGACACTACATACTGATATACACCTGAACATCAGCAGGAGAGGACTCTTTAAAGTAGAGACACTACATACTGATATACACCTGAACATCAGCAGGAGAGGACTCTTTAAAGTAGAGACACTACATACTGATATACACCTGAACATCAGCAGGAGAGGACTCTTTAAAGTAGAGACACTACATACTGATATACACCTGGACATCAGCAGGAGAGGACTCTTTAAAGTAGAGACACTACATACTGATATACACCTGGACATCAGCAGAATATTTCCTCAGATGAGTTTAGATCAAATATAAATGTCACGACTCAAAATGACAGCGGTCAAAGCAATTAGTTCCAGACGAAAAGTGGAGCAATTAACAGCAAACAAACACTCAAAATGTCCATTATGATTTTTTTTTATTACCAGAGCAATATGACTTTACATCCCCCCACCATTAAGGGCGAGAATAAAACATAAATAAAACATTCTTACAAAATGTTGCGATAGATCACAAATGAAACCTTTTTTTTTTACATTTGATTTGTTTTATACATAAATCATATTTACACATTTGCCCTTCTTTTTTCTTTTTTTTACATTTGTTGGAATGAAACCATCGTGTACCACTTTACAGTACGAACATTTCCTTCGTCGTCTCAAAGCAAGAGGTATAAAAGCTCTCCTCTCGCTAGTGCATTGCATTTTATCGTCAAGATTTAAGGCTACGCAGGAGGAGGGGGGGGGGGTTCGTCTGATTGTCCTGTGGCTTTCCTTTCTCCACATTAAAGCTGCTGATGACTGGATTCACTGAATAACCAATTACAATCTCTGACAACTTATTTGTTCTGCCAGTCGCTTACAAACGCTGTGGGGAAAATGTCACCGAGTGGGAGAGCCACCGCTCGTCTCATTATCTCCGTGTGACGATGACCTGATGAGAAACATGTTCTCACAGCAGGGGGAAATGTCAACAGAAATAACAAAATAGTTTCATGCTTTCTAGTTGTTTGATTTAGTCATGGTGCAGTGCTTCCTAGGTGTCAAAACTACGGTGGCCCGAAAGGTGCAAACATTTCCAATGAGGAGAAACGCGCTGCAGCTTCAGAAACGATGCAAATATAAAAACACAAATGTTCCAAAACACATCTTCAGCAACTTGACAACACATGCAGCATTTAGAAAACATTCAGCAACTTGAGGAGACATGCGCAGCGTTTACTAAAAGCTGCAGAAACTAAACTTAAGTTGGCGAAGATGTTTCTTCAACTGCATGTGTTTTGTCACATTTATCTATTTGTATTCGCATCGTTTCTGAAAATGTAAAATGTTTCTTTCGTTGCAGCGCACTTGTCGGCCGCCGTACAGAGCACACCAACAAAAGGAGCCCATTCCTCTGTTTCGTGGACAGGATTACAACCAAGCCATAAACAAAAGCCATGAAGCAGCTACTTGGCCGGCCCTTTGAGCCTCTTAAGAAGACACACTGTAATAAACCAGCGCGGACATGAAGTCAAATCCTCAACAAAGACAGCGAGTTAACAAACAAGCAGTTAAAACACGAGACAAAAGAGGCGGCAGGAGTCGTGGCGCTGCTCTGTGAATCACCGGGAAAAGGACCTTTATTTGAACTTCCTACCTGACCAGCAGGCAGTGCCTAAATCTGGGCTTAAATCAAGCTTAAGAATTAAGACAGGTCGTATCGGAAACTTTGCCTCAAAGCTACTGGTCTTTACTTTAATTTCAATGTTAACAAAAAGGACCCGAAGCATCTTTCTCTTTGGATCCGTGTGGCTTTTCACGAGCGTCAGTGCCCTCGATTGAATCAGAATACAAAAGATGATTGATCGCTGATAAGAAATAAATAAAAACATATTAGGACCAAAGTGCTTCACAACATCTCGAGAGTTGATTCATTTGAAATGTTTTGAACACGTAGCATCATTTGGTGTTCTTAGCTTCTCGTTCTCTGCTTTGTCGTTAAATAAACAATCTCCTTTTAAAACGTGCACATTCAGTCTGTTATGAGAAGTGAGAGTGAGGTGAGCAGACAGGAGCGATCAGTATGCTACCTGCACAGATGCATGCAATTAAAACATGAAGGGAAGCCCCGCTCGTCAACGACATAAAAGCCCATTGGAGGAAGATAACGCAGAGGATCAGGCTCGTATCCTCTGAAGCACGCTGAAGGATATGAATTGAGCCATTAGATGCTGGGAGATAAGTCTCAATCCTCTCATTACTGTACGTCTGCAGAAAGAGACACATCTGAAGATATCCATTATTCAAAGCAATAGAAAGATCGATGCTATGAAATCTTAATAGAGGACTACTGGAGGTATTTAAACTGCATTCGTCTCACTAACTGGAGGCAGAATTAGTCAAATCTGCTTTAAATGGTGAGTAGACATGTTGCCAGGCAGACGTTCTCCTGTGGTTTCTTCCATTAATTGTCAATAAGGGAGGATTAGAAGCATTTCACAAGCTTGTTGGGAATCGTATATCCATCCAAGCGGTGTTTGGTGACGTCTGTGGCAGCGCTCAGTCACGTTGGAAAACACTCTGTAAGTGAGCAGAACAGCCTGTTGGTGTGTGTGTGTTGAAATTGGTGTGTGTGCAAAGTACAAAGGGATTTTGTGGAGCAGAATACCCAACAATGCTTTTCTGTGTTGCTTAATTCATGTGTTCCAAGTATAAATGAAATTCCCTCATAACAAATCCCCACAATATGTGACTTTTTGCAGAAACTAAAAGCAGTGGATTTCAAAACACAAGAAAACACTTATTTCTCTTGCATGAAAAGTAGAATGTCACTACGTTATGATTAGGGGGGAAACATATTAGATTTAGAAGGTGCCGTAAAGCCTGGTGGAACAGCAGCATTATGCCTGTATTTGTACTCTGCGGAAACACATTCTTCTGAAAGGGATGGATGATGATGATGAAGAAGAGGAAGAGGAGGAGGAGGAAGAAGAGGAAGAATGTCTCTCAGCAGAAGAAGATCTCTCCGTCCAGAGGAGGCTCGGGGAGGTGCTGAGGGTCTGCAGGAGGAGAAGAGAGGGGTCAGCGTCACACGAGAGGATTCATGCAATAACTGACAATAGCCTCAGTGTGTGTGTATCAATGTGTGTGTGTTTCAATGTGTGTGTATCAATGTGTGTGTGTCAATGTGTGTGTATCAATGTGTGTGTGTTTCAATGTGTGTGTATCACTGTGTGTGTATCACTGTGTGAGTATCACTGTGTGTGTATCAATGTGTGTGTTTCAATGTGTGTGTGTTTCAATGTGTGTGTGTTTCAATGTGTGTGTATCAATGTGTGTGTATCAATGTGTGTGTATCAATGTGTGTGTGTATCACTGTGTGTGTGTCACTGTGTGTGTGTCACTGTGTGTGTCACTGTGTGTGTATCAATGTGTGTGTATCAATGTGTGTTTCAATGTGTGTGTTTCAATGTGTGTGTGTATCAATGTGTGTGTGTATCAATGTGTGTGTATCAATGTGTGTGTATCAATGTGTGTGTATCAATGTGTGTGTATCAATGTGTGTGTATCACTGTGTGTGTATCAATGTGTGTGTGTATCAATGTGTGTGTGTATCAATGTGTGTGTATCAATGTGTGTGTGTGTTTCAATGTGTGTGTATCAATGTGTGTGTATCAATGTGTGTGTGTTTCAATGTGTGTGTATCAATGTGTGTGTTTCAATGTGTGTGTATCAATGTGGTGTGTATCAGTGTGTGCGTTTCAATGTGTGCGTATCAATGTGTGCGTATCAATGTGTGCGTTTCAATGTGTGTGTTTCAATGTGTGTGTATCAATGTGTGTGTGTTTCAATGTGCGTGTTTCAATGTGCGTGTTTCAATGTGTGTGTGTATCAATGTGTGTGTATCAATGTGTGTGTATCAATGTGTGTGTATCAATGTGTGTGTATCAATGTGTGTGTATCTCAATGTGTGTGTTTCAATGTGTGTGTATCAATGTGTGTGTATCACTGTGTGTGTATCACTGTGTGTGTATCACTGTGTGTGTATCAATGTGTGTGTGTATCAATGTGTGTGTTTCAATGTGTGTGTATCAATGTGTGTGTGTATCAATGTGTGTGTATCTCAATGTGCGTGTTTCAATGTGTGTGTGTATCAATGTGTGTGTATCAATGTGTGTGTATCAATGTGTGTGTATATCAATGTGTGTGTTTCAATGTGTGTGTATCAATGTGTGTGTATCACTGTGTGTGTATCACTGTGTGTGTATCACTGTGTGTGTATCACTGTGTGTGTGTGTGTATCAATGTGTGTGTTTCAATGTGTGTGTATCAATGTGTGTGTATCAATGTGTGTGTATCAATGTGTGTGTTCAATGTGTGTGTGTATCAATGTGTGTGTATCAATGTGTGTGTTTCAATGTGGGTGTATCAATGTGTGTGTGTTTCAATGTGTGTGTATCAATGTGTGTGTGTTTCAATATGTGTGTTTCAATGTGTGTGTCAATGTGTGTGTATCAATGTGTGTGTATCAATGTGTGGGTATCACTGTGTGTGTATCAATGTGTGTGTATCAATGTGGGTGTATCAATGTGGGGTGTATCAATGTGTGTGTATCAATGTGTGTGTATCAATGTGTGTGTTTCAATGTGTGTGTATCAATGTGTGTGTATCAATGTGTGTGTATCAATGTGTGTGTATCAATGTGTGTGTATCAATGTGTGTGTATCAATGTGTGTGTATCAATGTGTGTGTTTCAATGTGTGTGTATCAATGTGTGTGTGTATCAATGTGTGTGTTCAATGTGCGTGTTTCAATGTGTGTGTTTCAATGTGTGTGTATCTCTATGTGCTGCTGTTCTATAAATACAGGCAAACACTAAAAACACTAAATCAACTAAAACAAAAGTACTATTTTTATAAACTCATAAAAGATAAAGCCTGCTGGAACAGCAATAATGCTCGGCTTACTGGACAGGTTATTATCTAATATTTATTACATGGCTTAGTTGAATACTCGATTTTGATTGGTCAATTCAGAACACGTGACATGTTGTTAATCCAGTACAGACAGACCGCTGTCAAGGACTTATTGACCGTTGTTAAGGATGCTTACATCTGCAGAAAGTAGTCCGGTCGATTGAACTGTTTACAGTTGGGCCGAAAAGCAAAGTGCATGAGTTTGCTTTTCAAACTGGGACAAGAAAACAGCGGAGAAGTAACGGGGCAGAAACCCTCTTTTTTACGCAACTGTCCAGACATAGACATCAAACGGCGACACATATTCAGTGTGCAGTTACTTTGGCATTAGGGCAGGGATATCTAGATACTTCCCAAGGTTTGACATAATGAATTGTGATACTTTTAAAGCAAGCAACGATGTTTTCAAATCTGTAATCAAAAAGGTCCGCAAAAACGCTATCGAAGCAGTTCCTGCCGTTGCTACGTTAGTTCAAACGGTAACAACGGACTATTTTTCTCAACGGACTCTCTTAGCGGGTGCATGTCATTTTAAATCAACAATAGCCTACTATTTTCAAATCTATAAAAGCATTTCAATGAATATTGGGAGGCATATCGTGACTTTGTTGAGAATGTGGCCACAAATCTTCGCGTCGGGCTCCAGATCAGCAGGTGTTCTTTTCCCCATAATGACCGCCTCGCTGCACATTGTCCCTTACATAAGATTTTCGTGCAGGCTTCAAAACAGCCTCGTGTGTTTTCTGCCTCTTCCTGCACTCTCATCATATTGTATTTGTTATATTTGTGTATTTCCTGGACAATAGATCCTGTGTTTCTCTACCTGCCGCCTGCGGACCCCCCCTTTGCCTTTCTTCTTCTTCTTGTCCTTGTCCTTGTTCTTGCTCAGCGTCAGGAGGCTCTTCTGCTTGTTGGCCTCGTTGCCCTTCAGGCTGGACGAGCTGAACGGGTTCAGGCCCTTCCCTCTGGGTCTGGAGCGGGGGGGGGGGTCCGGCTGGGGGTCCGGCTCCAGAGACTGGGAGTCATCCGACGCTGTGGAGGGCGTCCTCTGGAGGAGAGAGAGAGGCACAGCTGTTATACACATCTGGTGGAAAACATGCAGGAAATATTCTTCCTATTATTTTTAAATACGTATGAGTACCGGTATATTTGTATTGTGTTAACAGCTCATCAATACTTTTTATATTATTTACTATCATTTTATTATTTGTATATTCTAATTAATGATATATATATCACTATCAAGAGGCTCCAGGTGTCACTGAGCAAAGCACTGAGTCTCTCCTCCTGCAGGAGCAGCAGATTATGTTTGTATTGAGTCAATTCAACATATCACATGCTATGGAAGCAATGCTTATTCATTTTCTGCATTGTTAATGTTTGTACCGGTGCTTTTTGGTGCTTTTTGGTACATGTCTAAATGTTTCTACATGTGATGGAGCAGGGGGTGATTCTTTAGAGATGTGTCTGTTGTCTCTGTTGTTTTGGCATGTTTCATATTGGATCCCTTGCACTAACTTTGGAGCATTTTTGGCTTATTTTGTAACACAACATTTCCTGATTCTGGTCAAATATGGTCCAAAAATACGTTTTAGCAGCTACTTACAAGATCTCTTCATTCAAGAAATGTTAGCAAGCATATATGAACTAGTCTATTGGCTGATTTCTTGAAAACACCTTGTTTTCATAATTTGTTCCAGTGTGTCTGTTACCTGCAGACTGCCTACAGGTCAGAATAACCTGACCCTGACCCTGGATCAGTTCAGAGTCTCCTCTCACCTCCGACAGTGTGCCCTCCTCCATCTTCTGGATCTGCCTCTGCACGGCCTCTCTGTCTCTCTCCAGCTTCCTCTGGGCGTCCCTCAGCCTCTCCAGGTCTCTCTGGTACTCCTCCTTCCTGCTCTGAAGACCCTTCCTCTCCTCCTGCAGCTGCTGCTCCTGCTGCTGCACCTCCTCCTCCTGCAGTGGGGGGGAGCAGTCAGGGATTTATTGAAAGGGTACCAAAGATTAAGTATGTTGTTGTTTATTTGTATTTATCTTAATCTTGAGGTGTGCAACATTTAGTTGATTGTATTGTATGGTTAACACTCGTGATGTCCTGCTGATGACGACATTTCCGCATGTCAAGGTTCCAAAGTAACTAGATACAGAGGTAGGTAGGTAGGTAGGTAGGTAGGTAGGTAGGTAGATAGGTAGGTAGGTAGGTAGGTAGGTAGGTAGATAGGTAGGTAGGTAGGTAGGTAGGTAGGTAGGTAGATACATAGGTAGGTAGGTAGATACATAGGTAGGTAGGTAGGTAGGTAGATAGGTAGGTAGGTAGGTAGGTAGGTAGATAGGTAGGTATGTAGGTAGATAGGTAGATAGGTAGGTATGTAGGTAGGTAGGTAGATAGGTAGGTAGGTAGGTAGGTAGATAGGTAGGTAGGTAGATAGGTAGGTAGGTAGATACATAGGTAGGTAGGTAGGTAGGTAGGTAGATACATAGGTAGGTAGGTAGGTAGATACATAGGTAGGTAGGTAGGTAGGTAGGTAGATACATAGGTAGGTAGGTAGGTATATACATAGGTAGGTAGGTAGGTAGGTAGGTAGGTAGGTAGGTAGGTAGGTAGGTAGATACATAGGTAGGTAGGTAGATACATAGGTAGGTAGGTAGGTAGATAGGTAGATAGGTAGGTAGATAGGTAGGTAGGTAGGTAGGTAGGTAGGTAGGTAGGTAGGTAGATAGGTAGGTAGATACATAGGTAGGTAGGTAGGTAGGTAGGTAGGTAGGTAGGTAGATACATAGGTAGATACATAGGTAGGTAGGTAGGTAGGTAGGTAGGTAGATAGGTAGATAGGTAGATAGGTAGATAGGTAGGTAGATAGGTAGGTAGGTAGGTAGGTAGATAGGTAGATAGGTAGATAGGTAGGTAGATACATAGGTAGGTAGGTAGGTAGGTAGGTAGGTAGATACATAGGTAGATACATAGGTAGGTAGGTAGGTAGGTAGGTAGGTAGATACATAGGTAGATACATAGGTAGGTAGGTAGGTAGGTAGGTAGGTAGATAGGTAGATAGGTAGATAGGTAGGTAGGTAGGTAGATAGATAGGTAGATAGGTAGGTAGGTAGGTAGGTAGGTAGGTAGATAGGTAGATAGGTAGATAGGTAGGTAGATACATAGGTAGGTAGGTAGGTAGGTAGGTAGGTAGGTAGGTAGGTAGATACATAGGTAGATACATAGGTAGGTAGGTAGGTAGATAGGTAGGTAGGTAGGTAGGTAGATACATAGGTAGATACATAGGTAGGTAGGTAGGTAGGTAGATAGGTAGATAGGTAGATAGGTAGATAGGTAGGTAGGTAGGTAGGTAGGTAGATACATAGGTAGGTAGGTAGGTAGGTAGGTAGGTAGGTAGGTAGGTAGGTAGGTAGATACATAGGTAGGTAGGTAGGTAGGTAGGTAGATAGATAGGTAGGTAGGTCGGTAGGTAGATAGGTAGGTAGGTAGGTAGGTAGGTAGGTAGGTAGGTAGGTAGATACATAGGTAGGTAGGTAGGTAGGTAGGTAGGTAGGTAGGTAGACTACTAAGTGTGCAGAATCTCACATGCATAGACACAGACTAATACAACAGCAGGTATAAAGTGCTGTAGACTCACCTGTCCGTGCAGAAGCCCCTCCCTCTCCAGCAGCTGCTCCTCCCTCCTCTCCCACTCCCTCTCTCTCCTCCTCTTCTCCTCACTGTGGGCGTTCTGCTGCCTCTGCAGGGCGCTCACTTCCTGTCTCTGTTTCTCCAGACTGCGCTGCTTCTCCTGTTCGATCAGAGAGCCTCCAGGCCGGGGGGGGGCCGCGACGAAGAGGAGGAGGAAGAGCTGAGGGCCAAACGCTGGTCCTCCATTAAGCTGTCCTGCTGCACCACCACCGCCTGAACACACACACACACAACACACACCACACACACACACACACACACACACACACACACACACACACACACACACACAACACACACACACACACACACACACACACACACACACACACACACACACACACACACACACACACACACACACACACACACACACACACACACACACACACACACACACACACACACACACACACACACACACAGTTTTAGTCCATCTCTCATTTCAATTTTCTACATACTGATATACACCTGAACATCAGCCGGAGAGGACTCTTTAAAGTAGAGACACTACATACTGATATACACCTGAACATCAGCAGGAGAGGACTCTTTAAAGTAGAGACACTACATTCTGATATACACCTGAACATCAGCAGGAGAGGACTCTTTAAAGTAGAGACACTACATACTGATATACACCTGAACATCAGCAGGAGAGGACTCTTTAAAGTAGAGACACTGCATACTGATATGTCCTGTTTAAATGTATTTACCTGCAGAGTGCTGAGCAGCAGGTGCAGGTTGGAGACACTGTTCAGGACCGACTGTTGGAGAAAGAATATCACATCATCAAATCAAATGAAAACATGTATCTCTGTCTCTTGCATGTGTCTCTGTTGCGTAGAGAACACTTGTTTGATGCTCCTTACAGCTGCTCTGACTCTGCTTGTTAAAATACTCCACTGACGGCAGGAGAGCTTCATTTTAAACTTTGTCTTTTAACAAGCCGCAGCCAGTGAGTTCTGGTAATATGAATTTATATGAGTGGACTCTCTCAGACAAAGCCGGCATTAAAGCCTGATGAGTTAAAGTGATGTGACCTTTTCTGCATTCAGACTCTGACAAAGAGACGAGGCCGGCGAGCGTCCGGCTGCCAGCACTGTTTACTCTGACTAAAAGGCTCCAATGAATGTTCACCAGGAGCCGCAGAAACACCATTTAAAACTCTGGGAATATGCAGAAAGAGTGGCTGCAGCAAGTGTAAAGACAGCATGGTGTCCTGTGTGACGAAAAGGGCTAGGATTTATAATTAAAATGCATAGAAACAGCATGTTTTATCAGAAAACACATGGAACTTTTGTTAAATCGGGTTTAATAGATACTATTTTGGCCTAGTTAGCTTTAATGACTTAGCAATCATTATCAGAAATTGGGTTTTGTAAGATTTGCTCCATTTTAGAATTAGATAAATGATAAATAAAAAAGATTCATAAAAAGATTAGATTTTGTGAAAGTCAAAGTAAAGTATTTTTTTCTTCCAGCAAGTGTTACCTTCAGACTCTATTGCACAAACATATATATTTCATAAGAGTTTAATTAAAATAAAATAAAAAATACCGGTTTACTCGGTTTCTTTTTGTCTCTTTATTGGATATTTATTATAAAAAAATGTGTATAATGTCTTATTAGTAGAGGATTATTTAACCACATGCAACATTGTAGCTTAAATTGAGTTCATTTCTATCTCTCCTACTCAATACCTGTTTTTTATGATTACTTGTTTAGAATAATGCTACTTATATTTAAAACCAATATTTATAATGAGTGCTTCAGCTGCGGCCTGCACATGAATGAAAGCAGATACATGTGACAGTAAGAGTCTCCATGTGAACATCAGCTGTTATCGAGTTAGAGAGAGGAAGTGTGTGTTACCTCACTGTCTTCTTCAGCAGCAGCAGCAGGTTGGCGTTTCCTCCCTGCACACACACACACACACACACACACACACACACTTAGGACTGTACAGCAGGAAACAGTAATGTGTGTGTGTGTGTGTGTGTGGTGTGTGTGTGTGGTGTGTGTGTGTGTGTGTGTGTGGTGTGTGTGTGTGTGTGTGTACATTATGCATATGGCTGAATGTGATTATAGCTGCACATGTGGGCGTGCTGTGATCATCTAACTGCATCTGGGTATCATTATGTATATATAGTAGATATAATAATACAGCAGTCTTATAGTTCATTTATTTAAGAAGAGATACTACAGGCAGAAGTAAGTGTATCGTGCACGGGTCTATTTTGAGATTTGGGGCTATTTTGCTTTTATTCCATGTCTTTTTTCACACTAAAGCATCCCAAATGCACATTTAAGTGGGACTTTTTTTTAATTCTAGAGAGTCAATTTTTTTAAATCACCATAAAGTAAGCATTTTATGATGATTTGCGTATTTAAATATATCAGGTGTATGTGTTATACAATACAGATGTGTCTAAAACTGTCTTATTCTGCCGTATAAATCACAACATGGTTAGGTAGTGATCCAGAGCTACACCTAAACACCGCCCATTCATTCCCTCCACCCCTGACTCCTTATAGAGCTGCTGGTCGCCATTAGCAGCGAGCACAAGTGTCAAGAGGCGAATCCAGAGCAGAGAGAGAGAGAGGCTCTTCTTAACGCTGGAGTTAATGGAGGAGGACAGTTCACAGAGTAGGGTCTTCAGAGAGGAGAGTAACCAGCTGCAGAGATACAGACCTTCTTCAAACGCTGTCAGACTCCGTCCGGCGTAAATCCCCCGCCGAATCCTCGCTGTCGTCCCCGTCTCCACCTGATGGGAAGAGGAACAAGAGGAGAAAAGATGAGGTTCATGTCTCCTGCAAGACTCAGTTATATAGAACATGTTAAATATATTTTAATAACTGTCTAGCGAAAGGGAGTCCTGTTAAGAGGAGTTTTTGTTCTGCACATTTCCAAGGTTCAAGGTTCTTTATTGTCAATCTGACACAGTTACAGAGTAATTATGTAGTTGAAAATCTTATGTCACAGGCTTCTCCAACAATGCAACATAATAACAATAAGAGCAAGAGCAATACAAAAAGAATAATAGTTATAAAATAAACTAAAGTTATGATGTGGAATAGTGCAATAGAGTCTATATACAAGTTATTGGAATGATATATATATATATTAGGTATTAGATACATACTACTGAGTAGCAGATGAATGTTTGAAGTTGTTTTAACAGTTCAATTTTTTAACAGTCTCACTGCCAGCCATGAGAGTGTGAAAACAGGTGTTTAAAGGGTGACTGTGGCTGAGAGGGGAACATACTTCACCCATTAGCAATATCTTAATTAGTTAAGTCAAATGTCAGATTGTATTTAACACTTCAGAGAAAACTATTCCAGCCACAAACATCATAGTTTTTTCGACACCTCTGCTGATTTCCAAAACATCATCTCAGCACATCTATAGTAAACATATTTAAAGTGTAAAACCTGGAAGTCAATTAACCAATTAGTTAGTAAACAAAATCACATGAGTCTAAGTCTTCTTTTAGTAACTACTCGCTGCACATTAGCAGACATTGAGCTGATGTAGCTCTCTGCACCAACAGGTGGAGGTTCAGTGTGTGTGAATGTTAAAGGTCCCCTGTTATACTGTCTTTCATCAATATATCACAGGTCTCAGATATATACATATATACAGAACATGTCTCTGATTGGCTGAAACACCAAACAGATCATTGCAGCATCCCATAATCCCCTCTGTTTCAGCCCTGTTTCCAAAGTGCTGATTCTCTGTCTGTTACTTCAGATGA